>JASAND010006995.1:0-49622 GCA_030248195.1 Trissonchulus latispiculum
GAAGGGCCACCGACGTTGGCTAAAATTTACACTGAGAAAAAGTTGAAAATTTGTTTCGTCATAAAATTTTCAATTTTTGCCCGAACAAGGCGATTCAGGCATGGACACACGCGCCAGGGTTTCGACCATTCGTCACAGGAAAAAAATTAGACACAATTTTTAATTTTTCTGCATTTTGAAGCTTAGGGTCAAAATTGACCAAGATTCGGTTTTGGGTCATTTTTGTCCTCCCAGAATTCTTTCAAAACTTATTCATTTTCTGTCCAGCGTTTTCCAGCATACTTATAGAGCTGCTGGGTAGACGCTGAAAGTGGAATGCTAATTTTTGGCGTCATAGATAGGCTATGAAGGGCCATTGAAGTTGGCTAAAATTTACACTGAGAAAAAGTTGAAAATTTGTTTCGTGATAAAATTTACAATTTTTGCCCGAACAAGGCGATTCAGGCATGGACACACGCGCCAGGGTTTCGACCTTTCGTCACAGGAAAAAATTAGACACAATTTTTATTTTTTTCTGCATTTTGAAGCTTAGGGTCAAAATTGACCAAGATTCGGTTTTGGGTCATTTTTGTCCTCCCAGAATTCTTTCATAACTTATTCATTTTCTGTCCAGCGATTTCCAGCATACTTATAGAACTGCTGAGTAGACGCTGAAAGTGGAGTACTAATTTTGGGCTTTATGTTAGGCTATGAAGGGCCACTGACGTTGGCTAAAATTTACACTGAGAAAAAGTTGAAAATTTGTTTCGTGATAAAATTTTCAATTTTTGCCCGAACAAGGCGATTCAGGCATGGACACACGCGCCAGGGTTTCGACCTTTCGTCACAGGAAAAAATTAGACACAATTTTTATTTTTTCTGCATTTTGAAGCTTAGGGTCAAAATTGACCAAGATTCGGTTTTGGGTCATTTTTGTCCTCCCAGAATTCTTTCAAAACTTATTCATTTTCTGTCCTGCGATTTCCAGCATACTTATAGAACTGCTGAGTAGACGCTGAAAGTGGAGTGCTAATTTTGGGCTTTATGTATAGGCTATGAAGGGCCACTGACGTTGGCTAAAATTTACACTGAGAAAAAGTTGAAAATTTGTTTCGTGATAAAATTTTCAATTTTTGCCCGAACAAGGCGATTCAGGCATGGACACACGCGCCAGGGTTTCGACCTTTCGTCACAGGAAAAAATTAGACACAATTTTTATTTTTTCTGCATTTTGAAGCTTAGGGTCAAAATTGACCAAGATTCGGTTTTGGGTCATTTTTGTCCTCCCAGAATTCTTTCAAAACTTATTCATTTTCTGTCCAGCGATTTCCAGCATACTTATAGAACTGCTGTGTAGACGCTGAAAGTGGAGTGCTAATTTTGGGCTTTATGTATAGGCTATGAAGGGCCACTGACGTTGGCTAAAATTTACACTGAGAAAAAGTTGAAAATTTGTTTCGTGATAAAATTTTCAATTTTTGCCAGAACAAGGCGATTCAGGCATGGACACACGCGCCAGGGTTTCGACCTTTCGTCACAGGAAAAAATTAGACACAATTTTTAATTTTTTCTGCATTTTGAAGCTTAGGGTCAAAATTGACCAAGATTCGGTTTTGGGTCATTTTTGTCCTCCCAGAATTCTTTCAAAACTTATTCATTTTCTGTCCAGCGTTTTCCAGCATACTTATAGAGCTGCTGGGTAGACGCTGAAAGTGGAATGCTAATTTTTGGCGTCATAGATAGGCTATGAAGGGCCACTGAAGTTGGCTAAAATTTACACTGAGAAAAAGTTGAAACTTTGTTTTGTCGTAAAATTTTCAACTTTTGCCCGAACAAGGCGATTTAGGCATGAAAACACGCGCCATGGTCCAGGCCTTGCGTCACAGGAAATAATAAGACAGAATTTTGTTTTTTCCGGATATTTGAAGTTTCGATCAAAATTGACCAAAATCAGTTTTTGGTCATTTTTGACCTCACAGAATTCGCTCAAAGCTTATTCATTTTCTATCCAGCGATTTCCAGCATACTTATAGAACTGCTGAGTAGACGCTGAAAGTGGAGTGCTAATTTCGGGCTTTATGTATAGGCTATGAAGGGCCACCGACGTTGGCTAAAATTTACACTGAGAAAAAGTTGAAAATTTGTTTCGTCATAAAATTTTCAATTTTTGCCCGAACAAGGCGATTCAGGCATGGACACACGCGCCAGGGTTTCGACCTTTCGTCACTGGAAAAAATTAGACACAATTTTTAATTTTTCTGCATTTTGAAGCTTAGGGTCAAAATTGACCAAGATTCGGTTTTGGGTCATTTTTGTCCTCCCAGAATTCTTTCAAAACTTATTCATTTTCTGTCCAGCGTTTTCCAGCATACTTATAGAGCTGCTGGGTAGACGCTGAAAGTGGAATGCTAATTTTTGGCGTCATAGATAGGCTATGAAGGGCCATTGAAGTTGGCTAAAATTTACACTGAGAAAAAGTTGAAACTTTGTTTTGTCGTAAAATTTACAATTTTTGCCCGAACAGGGCGATTTAGGCATGAAAACACGCGCCATATTCCAGACCTTGCGTCACGGGAAAAAATTAGACAGAATTTTGATTTTTCGGAATATTTGAAGTTTGGATCAAAATTGACCAAAATCAGTTTTTGGTCATTTTTGACCTCACAGAATTCGCTCAAAGCTTATTCATTTTCTGTCCAGCGATTTCCAGCATACTTATAGAACTGCTGAGTAGACGCTGAAAGTGGAGTGCTAATTTTGGGCTTTATGTATAGGCTATGAAGGGCCACTGACGTTGGCTAAAATTTACACTGAGAAAAAGTTGAAAATTTGTTTCGTCATAAAATTTTCAATTTTTGCCCGAGCAAGGCGATTCAGGTATGGACACACGCGCCAGGGTTTCGATCTTTCGTCACAGGAAAAAATTAGACACAATTTTTAATTTTTCTGCATTTTGAAGCTTAGGGTCAAAATTGACCAAAATCAGCATTTGGTCATTTTTGACCTCCCAGAATTCGCTCAAAGCTTATTCATTTTCTGTCCCGCGTTTTCCAGCATATTTTAGAGCTCCTGGGTAGACGCTGAAAGTGGAATGCTAATTTTAGGCATCATGTACAGGCTAGGAAGGGCCACAAATTGGCAAAAATTTATACTGAGAAAAAGTTGAAACTTTGTTTCTCATAAAATTTTCAACGTTTGCCCAAACAAGGAATTCCATGAAAACACACGGCAGGTTCCCGGCTGCTAAGCTTGTTCCGCATCCGCTCCACTGATTTATCGATTTTAATTTCTAGGTATTTTTACAGTACCTGCTACCTATCTTCATGCGGTACCTTTTTGATTTTGTTTCAGAATTCTTCGCTGTGGATCAGATGTCAAGGTCGTCTCCATGGTGGTTTTCTGTCGTGAAGCCATGAAGTCAAGTTGCGAAAAAGAAAACAGATTTTAATATTGTCGTTGTTTCGTTTTTATTGCTTTATATTGTGCTTAGGTAGGGTTCAGGTATTGTGCATAGTTAAGGGTAGGGCACATACAAAAAGCCATACCGATAGAAAGCACACGAATTCAACTTTAGCATACGTTGCTCCTGCATCTACACGCTTCCTTGAGTGTCCTCAGATTTAAACTTTTTTAGCGAGTCTTTGGTTTTCACTTTTCTTCGGGTGTCTTAGATTTATTTCAGTGTGCGCACCTAATCAGGGGTGCCTCACTGTAGTAAACCTAAGCCATACCGATAGAAAGTACACGAATTCAACTTCAGCATACGTTGCTCCTGCATCTACACGTTTCCTAGAGTGTCCTTAGATTTTAACTTTTTTGGCGAGTCTTTGGTTTTCACTTTTCTTCGGGTGTCTTAGATTTATTTCAGTGTGCGCACCTAATCAGGGGTGCCTCACTGTAGTAAACCTAAGCCATACGATAGAAAGTACACGAATTCAACTTCAGCATACGTTGCTCCTGCATCTACACGTTTCCTAGAGTGTCCTTAGATTGTCACTTTTTTTAGCGAGTCTTTGGTTTTCACTTTTCTTCGGGTGTCTTAGATTTATTTCAGTGTGCGCACCTAATCAGGGGTGCCTCACTGTAGTAAACCTAAGCCATACCGATAGAAAGTACACGAATTCAACTTCAGCATACGTTGCTCCTGCATCTACACGTTTCCTAGAGTGTCCTTAGATTTTAACTTTTTTAGCGAGTCTTTGGTTTTCACTTTTCTTCGGGTGTCTTAGATTTATTTCAGTGTGCGCACCTAATCAGGGGTGCCTCACTGTAGCAAACCTAAGCCATACCGATAGAAAGTACACGAATTCAACTTCAGCATACGTTGCTCCTGCATCTACACGTTTCTTAGAGTGTCCTTAGATTTTAACTTTTTTGGCGAGTCTTTGGTTTTCACTTTTCTTCGGGTGTCTTAGATTTATTTCAGTGTGCGCACCTAATCAGGGGTGCCTCACTGGAGTAAACCTAAGCCATACCGATAGAAAGCACACGAATTCAACTTCAGCATACGTTGCTCCAGCATCTACACGCTTCCTATAGTGTCCTTAGATTTAAACTTTTTTAGCGAGTCTTTGGTTTTCACTTTTCTTCGGGTGTCTTAGATTTATTTCAGTGTGCGCACCTAATCAGGGGTGCCTCACTGTAGTAAACCTAAGCCATACCGATAGAAAATACACGAATTCAACTTCAGCATACGTTGCTCCTGCATCTACACGTTTCCTAGAGTGTCCTTAGATTTTAACTTTTTTGGCGAGTCTTTGGTTTTCACTTTTCTTCGGGTGTCTTAGATTTATTTCAGTGTGCGCACCTAATCAGGGGTGCCTCACTGTAGTAAACCTAAGCCATACCGATAGAAAATACACGAATTCAACTTCAGCATACGTTGCTCCTGCATCTACACGTTTCCTAGAGTGTCCTTAGATTGTCACTTTTTTTAGCGAGTCTTTGGTTTTCACTTTTCTTCGGGTGTCTTAGATTTATTTCAGTGTGCGCACCTAATCAGGGGTGCCTCACTGTAGTAAACCTAAGCCATACCGATAGAAAGTACACGAATTCAACTTCAGCATACGTTGCTCCTGCATCTACACGTTTCCTAGAGTGTCCTTAGATTGTCACTTTTTTTAGCGAGTCTTTGGTTTTCACTTTTCTTCGGGTGTCTTAGATTTATTTCAGTGTGCGCACCTAATCAGCAGGGTATTTTTTAGGGATTTTTTTTCGGGGGGGGGGGGCTTCCCGGGGGGGGGCCCCCCCCCCCGGGGGGGGGGTAGAAATTTTCGGGGGGGGGGGGGGGGGGGGGGGGCGCAGATTTTTTGCAAAAATGAGCCAAAAAATGGTATTTTTGGGCGTATGTCGCATGGTGAAACGCAAAAAGTTCTCAAAAATGCCAGGATTTAAGCTAAAAATAGCTATTTTTACGAAAAAATCTCCGGCGAAGCCGGAAAATTTTTGAAAATTGGCCTATTTTTGGCAAAAATTTGGGCCTCAAAAAAATCCGGGGGGGGGGAAGCAAAAATCCCGGGAGGGGGCGATTTCGGGGGGGGGGGGAAGGCAATCAATTTCGGGGGGGCGGGCCCCCCCGCCCCCCCCCCCCTGTAAAAAATACCCTGATCAGGGGTGCCTCACTGTAGCAAACCTAAGCCATACCGATAGAATGTACACGAATTCAACTTCAGCATACGTTGCTCCTGCATCTACACGTTTCTTAGAGTGTCCTTAGATTTTAACTTTTTTGGCGAGTCTTTGGTTTTCACTTTTCTTCGGGTGTCTTAGATTTATTTCAGTGTGCGCACCTAATCAGGGGTGCCTCACTGTAGTAAACCTAAGCCATACGATAGAAAGTACACGAATTCAACTTCAGCATACGTTGCTCCTGCATCTACACGTTTCCTAGAGTGTCCTTAGATTGTCATTTTTTAGCGAGTCTTTGGTTTTCACTTTTCTTCGGGTGTCTTAATAGATTTATTTCAGTAATCTTTCTCATTCGTAATAAGTCAATATTTTTACTTCGAGGTACAACATAGATTTAAATAGAATAGATTTTGTGTAATATATATATATATATATATGTGTGTGTGTGTGTGTGTGTGTGTGTGTGTGTGTGTGTGTGTGTGTGTGTGTGTGTGTGTGTGTGTGTGTGTGTGTGTGTGTGTGTGTGTGTGTGTGTGTGTGTGTGCAATATTTCCCATGTTCGGTTATTTACTGTAAATCAACACTGCATACGGCTTGCTGGTTGGTGTTGTTTGCTTAATAATACTTTTTGCATAATTTTGTATGATTAGATATTGTGTTTGTGTAATTGCTAGTATAGGCATACCGAGAGTTTGATTCTTTCCCATGCTCGGTTAATTCATTGTAAACCAACACTGCATACAGCTTGCTGGTTGGTTACTGATGTTGTTTTGCTAATCCTGTTTGCATAATTTTGTGTAATTATTAAAACTTGTGTTTGTGTAATTGCAAGTATAGGCATGCCAAGAGTTTGAAATAGGAAGAGTGATAAATAGGAAGAATGAGACACTCAGCTCTCCCATTAGTTAAGCCTGCTAGATGCTGGGCACATTAAGTGGAAATCACATTAAGTGGTAAGTAGCAACGCTAACCTGTACCTCCCCCGAGATTTTACCAAAATGTGCCGAGCATCTAGCAAGCTTAAATCACTGTGTAGAGCTGCGTGCCTCAGTCTTCGTTTATAAACTCTAGGTCATTCCGTGGACTGCATCAATAAAATTTAGAATAGCAGCAGAATATCAGAAGGTTTACTGGATTTCCATTCAAAACTCGGACTACCTTATTTGCCTTCTTCTATTCCGCAACTGTACACTTTTTTGGTGCGGCCCAGGGACAATCTTATTTAGATAAATTAGGAAGATAATCAACCATAGTCATGACAGGCAAGCCCTTCAGCAGATCATTGAACAGTTTATTTGTCAAGCTTTGTGATTTGGTGTTCAAAAGTATCAAAAGCCGATTCTGCAAGCTTTTGGTCCACCCCAGGAGGACAATCTTGTTTAATTATTTTAGTGATATTGCTTAAAGGATAGACTAAATTTAAATTAAAGACAAGTCCTCATTAGCTTCAGAACAGCTTGTTCGTCCCTTTCAGCGTAGTGATTTCTTGTTGAAATGCAGATTGTGTACCAATAAAAGTTAGAGTAGTAGCAGAAAAGCAGAAGGTTAAAACTACCAGGATATCCATGCGAAACTCGGACTAGCTTTCACCTGTTCCGTTGCTATAATCGTTTTTTCGCGCAGCCCAGGGACAATCTTGTTTAGAAAAATTATTAGTCAGATAGCTTAATCTTTAACTGAGATGCGCAATATAAACTAGTCCTTCAGCAGATCCTAGGTCACTATTTGTTCCTGTAAGCGTAGTGATCTGTTGTTCAAAAGCAGATTGTGTTTGTTTAGGGTTGCGTCTAGGTTCAATGAGCATGTACTTCATTGTGAATGAAAGAAGAATTCATTAATTATGTGTCCACTCGTTTAGAATACTCAGAGCACGCAAACTGCTGTGTTTCGCGCTTCGAAACGTTCATTTTCGCGCTAAATTTCATAAACTGACTAAGTCAACGTAAAGTCACAAAGTCACAACTAATCAACGTAATGTCATGCGTCGTCAACGGAAGTCACAAATTTGAGGCGGTTGAACAGCGACCCAACCAACGTAATGTCACAAAAATGTCCACATCAAACCAACGTACTGTCCGGACATTTTTGTGACTTTACGTTGGTCGTTAACGTAAAGTCACAAAAATGTCCGCCTGTGACATTGCATCATCAACGTAATGTCCGGACATTCCGTTAACGAAGCACGTAATGTCACAAATTTTTGTGACTTTTTCATGCGGTCGATGAAACTTTATTTGAAAGACGCACAACATAATCAAGCATTAACAGAAGTTAATATTGACAGTTAGCTATATTTACTAGGCTACTTCTTGTCCCGACTAAATGTGGTTCGGGTCTCAGTTCAAATTAGTTGTCATAAAATTAATAATGTATGTACATTACATTTAGGTATGCTTATTGCGTCTATCAAATATTTTGAGTACACCGTTTGCAGCATAAAAAATTTATGAGCTGAAATCCAGGAAAGATTGATCGGCTTAGCACAGACCTTTTGATTCATGCCGAGTCAGTCGACGTTCGTGGAAACATCGGTACCTCCATTCGTGCCAGCAAGATTACGAACACTGAAAGCCTTTTCGTAAAAATTCCAGCGTGTTTTAAACATAACGTAACAGACAATAACAGTAATCACAGACAAAAATAGTTCTATTTATATTGACCTTATTCCAAGGCGCCATCAGGAAATACAGTAAAAGAAAACTGACATTTTCAAGTCTTGTGATAGCGAATTGATAGTCGGGATCAGAACTATTTGACAGAAAATAGGAAATGAGGGGTGGCACCCGCGCCAAACCCTGTATTATTAGCTACTTTAAAAACTAGCAGCAGGTAAGTTTTTCATAATACAATGTCTTAGCAGCGAAGATCAGGTAAGACTACATTTATACGTATGTACGCACGCACCTAATGCATGTCCTGGGCTAGAACTAATAGGAACAGTTTCGATAAATTCTCAGTGGTAGGTACGTATCCACAGAAACTTCCACGGAAACTGACGAAATATGAAAGTGCCCCACGAGATTATTTCGACTTAGGTATCCTGCGAATATCGTATATATTGACGTGCGAATCTGTGAATTTGTAGAATTTATTTTAGGTTTTTTGGTTTCAGTGAAACTGTGTAAATTTATTTATATTAAAGAAAGTACCTCGCCTGCATTTTCCGAGTGAACGTCTTCATTCCTTGGAATTACACTTGCATCCGCTAGTTTATGTGGAAACTCAAACTTAAACAACCACAATCTTGGCTGTGGCGTCATTCTCGAAGCGTAGAAGTGGTCGCATATCTTTCACGTTCCGAACAACAGGTGAGATAGATTTACATGATTACTGCACAACTGCAGACCTATCCACTCCTACGAGCCTCAGACCACAGGCTAATGCCGATGCTAATGCTAATCCGATTTACATGACCACGCATATACAAACCTATTAAAGGTCTTTACTAGCGAGTTGACAATCACAGGGACTGACAGAACAACAGGTCTCAAGAGTCGAAAATTCATAACTTTTATAGACAAAAGAGTGGCAAAACAACAAGTTTTTTGTACGTCTGAAATTCTCGATTTAGTCCGAAATTTGGCATTAATTTTTTGACAAAAACTCAACAGCTCAGCAGGCAGAAAACTGTCGAAATGTTTTGGTTAAAGGAAAAATCGAAAGAACGCAGCTCCCTAGGCGAGCTGGCAAATGTTTAGCTAACTCCTTAGCTACACAACAATGCATCCGTGCGACGGCAGGAGGCGGTTTTGAAGGGACGTTTTTCGTAGGGCATAAGAACTGGTAGGTGTTTGAATCTCTAATTTTTGCTTAAATACATATATGCAGAATGCATTATGCTTATATATATCTACACATACTTCATACACATACTGCTATTTGACCCAGTCACCCACTCACCTTGAGCTATGATTTGGTGTCTCGGTTTTGTAGAAAATACCAAAATTCTACAGAATTTTAACTTTGCATATTCTCGTAAAATCCCTAATGTGCTTACTCTGTCTGTGGCCAGTCTACAATGTGTTGACTGCGGCTTTGCCGGCATTCTTGTTTTACAGAAATAAAAGGAGTATGTGCCTCGTTATAGATTAAACCTTTTCAATTTTCTGACAATTATGGAATCAATAATTTTCAAGTCCTGTGGTAAATTGGTACCGAATCTGTGTGGCCAGAGCTGAGTCCAAACGATTGGTTAGGTGCCATCGTCCAAAAAATGCCTGAATCGAGCCGATGACTGAGTTTCACTTCGTTCCAAAACTGCTTTGAACATGCACAGCAGGTGGACACGGCAGTGCAAAACCATTGAGAAATGAAACCATTGTTGAATTGAAAATCCTTTTAAAAATATAGTCAACGTAAGCGAAAAGCAATTTGGAAAGTTCCCGTCTTATCGTTAAGTTCACAACATTTAGAAATAAATTATTTCAGATTTCAATCAAATTTAACCTTTAAGTT
Source organism: Trissonchulus latispiculum (assembly GCA_030248195.1). Classification (NCBI taxonomy): domain Eukaryota; kingdom Metazoa; phylum Nematoda; class Enoplea; order Enoplida; family Ironidae; genus Trissonchulus; species Trissonchulus latispiculum. Next base: position 10,063 of record JASAND010006995.1, read on the forward strand.
GCTAAGATTTCTCGAAGTAACTACGTAGCTTTAACAAATTTGAACAGTTCACATTCTCATCAGTTTAAGAAGCAAAAAGTTTAAACTGAAAGAGTTGAACCAATCGTTTTATAATTGCTGTTTCCAAGAGTACGTAGTTGATATAAGTTTATCAAACGTGTACAGTGAAATCCCAAACTTAAAATCAGCTCATTAACTTTATGCACAAAAACTAACCGCCTCAAACTTAATTAACCCCAAATAGGTCATTCGCATAACTGTAATCTCAGATCCGAATTTTAGCTTTAAATTTTCATTTCTCAACAATTTGCTTTCAAACAACTCTTACGTGGCATGAACTAGAATCATAAATAAATCAGCCTCCATATTATTAGAAAACAGATCGTCTCAGAATGACTAATGAGAACTAAGGGAAATGCATAATTCAAGAAAACGATGCAGGAGACATGGAAGCTTCTTGATTGAATTTGAATTCAATTCGAAAGTAATTCTTAACTTTAAAAATTTGGTTAGAAAAAATGACCTTGGAAGTTTGAATTCCAAATGAAAATTCTGTTGGTTGTGACGTGGATAAAACATCCTTATGTTTGCATTCCTGTTCCCTCCAATCCTGGCCGGAAATATGTCAATTCTCCTTGCAAATGCGCGGAATTTTCACAGTTGGGTATATGACTTAAATTAAGCCTTTAGCGAAGGCTAACCTTAGTGACCGTTTCCATTTGATTCGGATCATCGGTCCAATGGATGGGTCTGTGTATTTTGCAAAACTGGCTGAGCGGTGCTCAATTAAGACTCGAGTGTGTGGCACGAGTGCGCGAAGTGCATGAATGCTCGCTCGATGGTTTTCCGTGCGACGCTGCTTAAATCTCTGAATGCAAGCAATATCGTGTTGTAAAGTACTTATACAACGAAACAAGTTGCAAATGAAGCTTGCCATTAAACTAATGAACTTGAATCTCTGATGCTGTAGCCGAAAACATAAGTACAAGCAACTTTTAAGATCATCCGGCAGTAAATTTGCCGGGAGGCCTTTTTGGTGTGCAGCTGAGCAGTCTTGGTTGGAGCTCAGCTGTACACACTGATGCACTATGCAGGTCACTGTATGGCGCAGCAAATTAGTTTAGGTCCAGGCTTTCCAGCGTGCATCGTTCGGATTAATGACTTATCTGCAGGTGGTGGTATCGTTTACCGTATTTTAAAGGCTAACTATTATATAGCTGTAACGGGGCTGGCCGGGTTCTACTGTCCTCAATCACTGACGTGCCGCTAGTTTATATAACAGAGCTCCAGCAAGATCCGTTTAATAGCAGTCTGAATCAAATGGGTTAAAACCCAGCATGTGCTCACGTAGGGCGGGTATAAGATATCCCGCCCCGGATGGGAAAACCCGGTCCCTCTACTTCCCATCGATTTTTCCGGGGGAGCTCATTCCCATAACCTCCCACAGCATTCTCTAGAGGAAGAATATAAAATGTGAGCACATGATGTGTTTTAACCCGCAAATACTGTACTGTTTTCGCTGCACTAGTCACTTCACAAGTCACAACAACCAACTAAGTAATAGAAATTGCAATTTCACAAAGGCTATTTTCAAGGTCATACTGGACATTCTAGTCAGGACAAACTCTGAAATTCTGCATTAAATAGATTTGTTCTAGGGAAACGCAAAATAGAAATTTAATAGAAATTTAGTCTGTGTATGGTAAGGTAAAAGGTAAAGGTGACCCCTGGAGAATATCCATCCCTGCTTCAGGGACAAGGGGTGCCGGTGCTCAACCCCGGATACACAGCCGTAGAGCCAGGAGTGTCACCTCAAATGATGACTACATCCGTGGAAGGGGGGCCGGCCCTTCAAGGCATTAAGCCCTACACGGACTCCTGTTACCTTCCCACAATAGTGGTACCCATTTACCGACCAATTAAGGATGGATAGCTGGGTTGGCTAGAGCTCACGGCGAACCGATATGTGCTTAGTCCCTTGCTCAAGGGGATTTGTGAAAGCTTTGTGGCAGCGGGGATTCGAACCTCGGACTATCGGATCCGAAGTCGAACGCCTTAACCACTCGGCCGGCACGGCAAAATATGTATGCAAAATATTTGTATGCAAAATGGAAATTTAGTCAGAGAAGAGAAATTGTTTACAAATGCAGGCTGTTTACAGTTTACAGCAAACTTGAGTTGAAAAGCGGTTAAACGAGACAAGACTAATAAACATAGTGATGTATAAACATTGTAACAGCAGTGAAAATTGATGGATATACAGTAAGTGGAATAAGATTAAGAAGCAACACGCAAAAAAAGGCTGTTTAGTAGGGTCAGTATTCATGTTAAATTCAAAACAGTACTTTACTAGGTGCCGCTGTTTACCACTAAACGAAAGGTGTAGGCCATCCACACTGAAATAGGCGTGGTCGTAGAACATGGGGGTAGGATCACAAATTTGAATATTAGCAGGAAGAGCTGAATCGGAACGAGCATTAAGCAGAACTTCGTGGAATTGTTCCACAGATTTGTCTACTCGTGTTCCAATGTTGCAGGGGCGTGGCAAAAGAGTACACAAAATTAGAATCTGAGAGGGATTACATTCAGCGTGCGAACTTGCCCATTTCAGCAACTTTTTAGCGATTCTTTTCGCAGAACTAACTACTCCCTCCTTCGACACTAGGTCATTAGTACCTACAAGAATGAGACATGCCCTCACATAAGGCCCTGCTATCATAGAGACGACGGTCGTCAGAAACATTCGATTGGCCCCAGGGACACTCACAACTTCAGCATTAGGGACAAGACTGTGAAGGCCAGACAACAAAGAGTCACCTGCGGCTATACAAATTGGAAGTGCGGTCGACGACCCTGTTCGAAGAGAATGTCGAACCCGCTCCAGGATTTTACCAGCCAGATTTTGGCCACGACCATTGCCAAATCCCCAAACAGGATCTGGCAAATCCTCACGCAGGAATTTCGGAAAACTATCTATGAGGACTTGTTTTAAGTCCGCATTTTGTGAAAACTTTTCATAATCGATTCGCAGCATACAAAGCTCTTTTACCAAGTCCCACTTATGAGAAAATCCGGCTATCTGGGGCATCATACGTTTAGACAGTGCCTTAATTTTTCGGCCCAGCGGTTCCTGCTGAATGGACACTGCTGTGTCATGATCACCTGAAGACGACACTTTGACTTTTTGATAGGTCTGTTCGGCACAGGAGTACGTAATGCCATTAATAGTGAAACTGGCAGAATAGAAATGAGAATACACCGATTTTTCACCACGGTAGTAGATAGCAGCAGGCATCTAGAAACAATAGCAACGAAACATAAAAGCAAGATTAGTAGTAGTGTGTTGAACTATGTAAAAACTTCAAATTAAAGTCTATAATTAACCAACCGCTACTGTTAATTCACAGGTGTGGTCAGTTATAGTACTGGTGCTACGGTTTGAAACAGAATTCTGTGTGTAACGGCAGGAACCAACAACGTAATACTGTTACTTCTTACGCTCCGGTTCACGGCAGGTTACAGCTCTTCAGACAGTTAAAACAACGCATGCAAAGCAAACATATACAACGGAACAAACACATAGCTAATAATATAACAAACATGCATGACGAGGAAAGCACGAAACCGAGAACAAACAAATGTAGGTTAAAATATAAAAGAACATGGGTTAAACGGAGACCAAAAACCATAGCCAGCCCACCACCACCAGCAACACTAGTTAGTGAAATGACACGAAGAACACAGACACACAGACAATACCAATAACCTTGGGATACACAACCCAAACCTATGGTGGAAATTTGCTGCAAACGTGATTGGTATTAAGATGATGCCAAGATTACTATTAGTTCGTCGGTGGCATCTTAATCTTAGTCAAAAATATTTTAAGCAGGCCAAAAAATAAAAATCTAGCACAATAGCACAATCAAGCACAATAGCACAATCAGCTTCTCCTACTATTACTTCGACAGAAGGCGATTGTACTATATATAAAACTGGCCTCCACCACTGGTTTACTATTAATAAACGATTACACTTCCGGGCTAGGAGTATTTCTTTCGTCGTGAGTTGAAAGGTCAGCGCCAAGTTGGACCTGCAGGGGTTGCACATGCGGAACTGGGACGAGCGAGACTTTGTTTTTATGGACAACAAGTTCAGGACTATTAGGTTCATGCGTGTTACGGATAACAACGTCAGGATCACGGACCTGAGTGATTCGGTAAATAAAATCCCATTTCGAACGCAACTTAGGGCCTTTTCATAAAATGGATTAAACGGATTCACTTAAACTTTAATCATTTTATGAATACGCTCACGGATTAAACGGATTAAACTTTAATCCGTGACTTAAACGGACCAGTTTAATCCGTCGAGCAAAAACCTATTCATAAAATACCGACGGATTAAACCTGCGGCAGATTAAACTTTAATCCGTGGTGTATTCATAAAATGATTAAGATTAATCCGTTTAATCCGTCACTTAAAAAACTAGTTCAAAAGCACTGTAGTTTAATCCGCGTTTATTGCGGAGATTAAATGGATTAAACATTAGTTTTGGTGCTGATTCCATTTGAAGACGTCAACTTCAAACAATCATACCTCATTCATTATTTGGAGTTAGAAAACTATTCTTATATCAAAATGTAGCTTAAACTTTTCTCTTTTTAATGGATAATCTAAAACTGATTTTCGTTTTATAGAACTTTCTTAACGAATTTTAGAAAAAGCAGAATTTGTCAGATTTTTTACAAACTGAAGTAAAATGTTTCGTGGGACATCGGGTATATCTTTTGATACCTCTATCAAATAGCTGCAGCCCGAGTTTTGTCTACTTTTCTCAATTTTGTCAAGAAACAACTTTAACTAAAACCAGGAAGCTAAAAGCAACAACTGCTAAAGCGGGTTGGAAGGTGGTTGGTTCCATCTGTACTTTGTTTATTTTAATGCCGTAACGTGCCTAATATTCAGAGTTGGAAAGGGATCTATTTGAAGGTTTATATACATACGTATACAAATTTATCATATTTAATTGTATAGAAGAAGTCTATGTTTCGGGTTAATAGTTCAGTATAGCATTAGCTATTTGTCGGTACTGACGGTTGTTATCAAAAACGTGTCAGTACAACAAAAGCATACATTTCAGAGTAGACTACATTTTAAGGTGCTGGTTTCCTTTCTGTGTTTTTTACTCTTATGGCTGTAATCCTATACCAAACTAGCTGAAACTTGCGGAACTCATTTTCATGAACATTAACAATCTGGGACCAGTCCCGCTTTTTTAGGTGAGAAGATAAGAACTTTTCTGGTCTTATTCACTAAGTAGGCAGCAGTTAATTGTTATAGATGGAAGGAAAGAGGACACAAAAATGACATTTTTGATTTTACAACCTGTCTTTAGTTGTTAACTCAATATAAACCAAAAACGGTTTTGGGGGTCAAAAATTGCCACTTTTGAGGAAATTAGTTTATTCGAATTACTGCCCCATGTTAAGGACAGTGTTGAATAATTTTACTTTCACTGTCTAAATGCACATATTATTATCAACGCTTATTAATTTAAGTTAATTGTTTTAAGCTATAGATTTGATCGAAAATAGTTTGTGGCAAACTGCGATTATTTTGTTTTGAACATCGATTTCTCAAAAAGCTTTTAGAATGATTTTATGGGTGAATAAATAGTCGCACTTTTGCGGAGGGACGTTTCTCTTGGTTTCGGCTAAAACGTGTCTAGTCTCGAGAAAACAACTCAATGCAAATTTGCGAAATTTAGTGTCGCCGTACATTTTGCGGATTTTCTGAACCATTAACAGCCACTAAGCGAAATCCAAAAAACGTTGACCACACGTCGTTTGGTAGCACAAAAACAATTATCACCGCTGCTGCAGTTTTGAGAAATAGATGTTTAAAACGAGAAAAGTCAGTTAACTCGAACAGCCAGTTGAGTTAATGAGTTGTAGAAGGAATATTATAAGCTTTAATGAGGTATATAAATCAAATACCAAAAACTAAGATAAAAGAAGAAGAAGAAGAAATTTAAGAAATCGCTTCATAAAGGGAAACAACACTAAACGATTGGTTAAACTTTTTGATTTTTGAATTCAAACTAATCAAATTTCGGATATTAAATTCTTTGGAGAGTATTTTTGAATTCAATATTTCCAGTCACGAGAGGTATGTAGGCTTATTAAAACAAGTGTTCAAATCAAACAATGTTTCAAGATGAAGCTGTGGACGTTGTTAAATTGAAATTTGATGATTAGTTGGTGAGGTGGATGAGGAGTATGAGGTTGATTAAGTGGAATTAAAGCTGTGTGTTGGCGTTGGTTGGTGATTGGTAAAGCGACTAGGTAGACTTCGTTAAATTTAGTTAGCCTTGAAACTTGTCGTCCGAGCTCAACTGGAGGCGTATAACTGCTCCCAAGCTTGAGTGATTTTTACCGTTTTAGTGAGATTTTCACCGTTTAGAAACAGATGTAAAGTTGAGAAACAGCGTTTTTTGAAAAATGCCAGTCCTAGAGAAGATAACCGAAGAAGCTAGGTGTGTGCATTTGAAGCCATTACTTAACATTGTGAATTTAGGATAAAGCAGATTTTTGGAAATCTTGTTTTGTGCCGAAGAGGTTAATTTGTTTAAAGATTGTCAAACATTCATAGTCGACTTATTATTTCGAGTGCAGGTACTACCTTTGTATAGGGAGAGTTTTATCTCTAAAACTTAACAAATTTAGTCAACGTTATATGTTCACAAACGGAGTATTTAGAAAGGCTAATAGAAATCAGCAGCAGTTTTGGAAATCATACACTCATCAGTAAGCGAAATTCAGATTGGATTTAAAATTACTATAAAGGTTTAACTAACCCTTATAGCGAGTTTTTGCTTAGAAAATCGCAATTTAATTATCCATTTCAAGCATTGCTGATTATTCGCTTCGCAACTGATTAATCTTACAGTAATAATCTTTATTGTTATTAGTCTAATACAATAGCAATTAACTCCCGAATATACTTTAAAAACTTATTTGGAACTATTGCTGTAAAAATTTCAGATTGATATGCGCAGTTAAGGGGGGGGGGTCGCTTTTTTGGGTGATTTTTCGACCTTCGATTTTGCTCATTTTTACATATTTTGTACTCCCAATGGGTCCGCGAAACAAGACAAGTGCGTTTTGCGCAATATTGCTTCTATCGTTCTGTAGAGTCCTTCAAAGGTGACTCCGACATGTGTTAAGGAACCTCGTCCAAATTAAAAGCGTATATTACTACCGTAGTTTGCTTTAAAAGCGTATAATAAAACGTTTATATCAACCGTTGGTTGCATTCATGTTTTTCAGTTTTTCTCCATCTTTTCAAAGTGTTGCGGCCAAGCCAAAACGCACTTGTCTTGTTTCGCGGACTAATTGGGAGTACAAAATATCTAAAAACGAGCAAAATCGGAGAAGGTCGAAAAACCGCCCAAAAAAGCGACCCCTCCCTTAAATCATTGTATATATGTTATTTAACGTTGCACTATTCACTCACTCACTAAATGTTCAAAATTTACAACTGCAGTATCAATAAGTGAATCAATATTAATGGAATAGAAACTAGAGAATAGAGATGTGAGCTTCATTGTATTCATAAAATCAGGATTAAACTGGCGGATTAAATGGATTAACTTAAACAGACTAACTTAAACGGATTAAAAGTGTATTCATAAAATACGGATTAAACTACTTAAACGACTTAACTTAATCCGTTTAAGTTAATCCGTTTAAGGTGGTGATTCCTTTTGGGCACAAATTGTTGGTTGGCGGCGAAAATTAGGATGACATTTAGCGAAACTTTCCGAAATACATTCTTTTATCGTTCTAACACCCTCCGCGCAATCCCGGTTCAAAAATTCGAGATTTCCGACCAGGGCGGTTTTTCCTAATTTCTGAAAGTTTGGCGGCAGCTATACAGTTTATTTTCTTTGAAAAATCTCGTTGAGCTTCACATTTTTGCTTTTTAAAGCAACTTTCTAGCTTTTCTCTAGGTGCGATTAGCCGATTTTCTTGTTTTGGCGTCGAAAACTTCATTTTGCAAAAATCAATCCTATTGATCACAAGCCGGTAAATCAACAGGGCGTCGATTGAAGGTTACAGGGGAGTTTCCGATGGATGATCGTTTCCAACATATCCCGGGCTGCTTTAAATAGTTTTTGCAAAAACCGACCAATTTTTTTCCAAAGATTGTGGAGCATTCACCATGCAAGTTGGAGGGCTGCTACTTAACAAATGAGTTTGCACAATTACCCGGGACGTTTTTTAGTTGCCCGTTCTCTTCTAGTAAGTTCGTTAACTTGGATGTGGAATACAGGTTGCGCACACTCATTATTAAAACAAGGCGATTCACTATAATCTCCCAGGTGAGGTGAGTACGTTGCGAAGAGTTCAAAAATTGTTTATTATTTAAAAAGCAGTAGTTGGTTCTAAATAGAAATGTCAGGACATGTTAAATGGCTTTTAACTCAGTTGAAGGAGTAAAACGTGCAAACTGTGACCAAAGGGAATACCACCTAGAGTGGCTAGATCCGTAAGTTGTTAATCCGTGTGAATACGTGTTTTTAATCTGTTTAAGCCATTTAAGTTAATCCGTTTAAGTTAATCCGTTTAATCTTTTTATGAAAAGGCCCTTAGAAGCTCCGAACGGACGACTACGAAGGCGAACCTTATCGCCAACCCTGAGGACCTGTGGACAGGCTCTACGATTGTACGCGCTAGAATATCTATTTTGGGCAGTGAGAATGTTTTCTTTGGCCAGGTCCCACGCAGTTTGAAGAGTGCTCGTTAAGGTGACTAAATAGTTGTCGGTATCTTGGTACTGGGCATCACCTTCGAAGTAGTAATCTGTGGGTAATCGGGGGTCGCGGCCAAAAAGGAGAAAGTGGGGACTTTCCCTGGTCGATTCATGAACTGAAGAGCGATACGCGAACAGACAAGGATTCAGATATTGTTCCCATTCTTCATCGTAGTCAAGCAGTTTGGCGAGCATATCGCAAAGAGTGCGATTAAACCGTTCGGTAAGGCCGTTGCATTGCGGATGATAGGATGTGGTATATACTTTCCGGATGCGCATTACTTCGCACAGTTCTGGACTAACTCTGCCCTAAAACACGGGCCGTTGTCTGATAACAACTCAGATGGAGCTCCATACCTGCACACAATTTGCGCGAACAGAACTGTGCTACAGTCATCGCTGCCTGGTCGGGAATGGCGTACGCCTCTACCCATTTGGTAAAGTAGTCTGTGAATACGACGATGTATCTGTTGCCATAAGGTGAAACCGGTAGAGGGCCTTCGATATCGGTACCTACCAGGTGGAAAGGTGCAACGACTGGTATGGGATGTAGGACTTCCCTAAATGGTGGGTTAGGTTGTGTCCGACGCGCGCACTCAAGACAATTTCTACACCAGCGCTCGGCAAACGTGCGCATGCCTGGCCAGTAATAACGCATCTGAAGATGCCTGTACGTGCGAGAAAATCGAAGGTGTGCAGCCAAAGCGCTGTCATGTACTTCCTTCATTACCAATCTCCTATACGCAGATGGGACAGCGAGCTGCTCCCAATAGTCATCGGATCTCCTTCCATGGAAAAATTGGCGGTACAGAATGTTATTGCGAAGAAAGTAAAGCGGAGCTTCAGCAGCTACTTTCTTTGCTGATTTAGGGTCGTCGGGAAGCTGTTGCGTTGTTAGGAATACATAAATGTCAGCAAAGTCTGGGTCACGACGTTGAGATGACGCAAGGTTGGCATTGATGGCTATTGCTACTACTGGGTTACGCGATAAGGCATCCGCATTCTGGTGCTTCTTTCCACTTCGGTGAACAATCTCAAAGGTATAAACCGATAATTTCAAAGCCCATCGTCTAAGCCGTTCCGACTCATGCTCCTTTTGTAGCAGCCATTTAAGAGCACTATGATCCGTAACAACTGTGAATGGAATGCCATAAATGTAATGATGTAGCGTTTTGACAGCCCAAACTACTGCAAGTGCTTCTAATTCCGTAATTGGATAATTTTTCTCGCTTCCTTGCAATACCCTACTAAGGAACACTACAGGTCTTTCACCAGTGTGGTCTGTTTGCTACAAAACGGCCCCTAGGCCAATTCTGGATGCATCAGTATGCAGAACAAAGGGAATGGACAAATCAGGGTATCGTAGAATTGGTGGAGCCGACATCACATCCTTAAGTTCAACAAATGCCTTTTCGCATAAAGGTGTCCATTCAAACCGAGCGTTCTTTCCCGTAAGCACATGAAGAGGCGAAGCGATGGATGCGAAAGCCTTAATGAATCGACGGTAATAACTTGCAAGCCCTATAAATTCACGAACGTTCGTCTGTGTAAGTGGTCGTGGAAAGTTCTCAATAGCACGCAGCTTGTCGGGATCTGCCTCAATACCCTTAGAGGAAACCACGTGACCAAGAAATTTGACTTTCTTGCGCGCGAATTAACACTTCTTTGGCTTCAGTTTGAGATTCGCTGCCTCAAGCCTTTGAAAAACGTGTTCTAAATGATGGAGATGATCGTCAAACGATTTTGAAAAAATAATGACATCGTCTAAGTACACAAGACACGAGTCCCATGTTAGACCACTAAGAACGATATTCATAAGCCTCTGGAAGGTAGGGGGTGCATTGGTCATGCCCATAGGCGTGACGTTATATTCGAATAAGCCCACGTGTGTCGAAAACGCTGTGAGCTCTTTGGCGTTTTCTGTCAATGGCACTTGGTAAAATCCGGAGTGAAGGTCGATGGTCGAGAAATAAACATTGCCCCCGCCTCCAATAGTGCTTCCAATGCCTCATCAATGCGAGGAAGTGGGTAGACATCACGCTTTGTTATTTGATTGAGCCTACGGTAATCCACGCAGAACCTATCACCTCCGTCCTTTTTGGAAACCAACACTACTGGCGAACTCCAGGGACTGAAGCTTGGTTTGATCATATTGTTCTTCAGCATGTCGCTAACCATTTTCTCTACGACTGGTTGCTTGCTTAGTGGTAACCGATACGGACGCTGTTTAATATGAAAAGAGTCTTCCTTCAAGTGGATGTCGTGCTGTAGTAAACGAGTCCTGCCAATATCTTCATCACCTGTCGAGAAAACCGATTTGTACTGGTGGATCAGAGCCTTCAGTTGCATGAGGTCAGCCTCACTCACATCCGTTGTAGACAGATCTAGTCCTACAATCTCGTGGCGTTGACTGGACGACTGGGAGACGAGACCACTTGCTACGAATCCTTTGGACACGGTTTGAGTGAACCTACTCGGAATTCCCACTGAGACAACATCTGGAGGCGACATAGGCTCAAGTTTGCCCAAACAGCTGCCAGCCTTTATGGTAACCGGGTGGTCAGATGGATTCAGAACTTTTACTGGTATACTACTATTGCGAACGGTTCCTACTGATCTGGCTAAGTACACACCTTGTTGACGTACCAGATGCACAGTCGGTTCAAACAATAATGTGGATCCGTTAGCGGCGCAGCCTGTAGGAATAGTACAAGAAAGTACCGCTTCACAAAGCTTAGGAATAACCCAATCGCCTTCTGACCTCAGAGCACGAGGCTCTGATGGCAAAAGTGAAGTAGCCGACGAGCCTATTGCTATTTTTCCAGATGCGAAGTTGATGGTCAAAGTTCCGAATTTGGATAGCAAGTCTGCACCGAGAACGCAAGGCATTGGAGCCTCTGATATGAGGTAGCAAGGGTGTTTGGGCTTCGTGTCTCCGAACGAGAATACAAGGTTGGTTAGAGCTTTCAGTGGAAGGAAATGACCTATCATCGACGGTATGGTCGGCATAAACTCGGTGGTTAGGCCCAAAATGGTACAATTTTGATTTAACTAAGTCCTCCTATATCAGGGTGATCGATGCCCCTGTATCCAACAATGCAGGCACTTGCATGCCTTGAATGACCGCCAGAATGGTCATTGCTGGATAAGGATTTGGACCAAGGCCCAAACAGCGACCCACGGACTTGCCAAAGAATCTGCTACGAAACAATCCCTGTATCACGATGTATTCAGTCAGCAAAAGCACTAAAAGAATTGTGCCATCCATTTTTTCAAACAGTCCACAGTGGAACAAAACAAGGGAGGACACGAACACAACAGCATAAACGGTTCTGGAGAAGTAAAACCGAGGAGGTTCATCAGCAGATCGGCGACGGTGTCTAACCCGTGGAGTGCGGTCTTGTAGGTCTGCGTTGTCTGTATGACCGATATCATTATCATCTATGTCTTGCAAACGTAAGGCTTGTTCCCTTTCAAAAGCAGGCAAGGTACGCGATCGATGCAACCGCCGGTGAGGCCCGAACGAGCGTCTACTCTTTGCAATTCTACAACACCAGCAAAACAAGAGTGCCATCAAAATGATGATGACTACCGACACAAGGAAGTACAAGAAGCCTAGATGGGTCGAGCCGTGTAAACCTAAGTGGAAGAAATCCGTTTCCAGCCGGGCGGCTTCTTTCATGGCTTGCGAAGCTGCGTCATTGTGACGAAGAGCGCTATTCAAGTCGCCCCATTGAATTGGTCCTGTCAAGTTTGTGTAGAGATCCACTAATGGGTACATTCTTCCTAGGATGACGTTGACCTGGTGCGTTTGGCGCAAGGTATTTGTTACGATTTTATCCCCAATGGTGACTACACTGTATTCCCCATGTTCGAGCCAAATGACACCATGTTCTGGCATACTAATGCGGCGACCGGTCGTTTTATGGGAAACCGATTTCTCAGTCGACAGGAGCAAAGACGTTTCGTTGCTTCCTATCAGCAATCCACTGGTAGTAGACACAATGAGTGTTTCGTTCCTATGCTCGCGTATGTCAACATTGGCTTTGCAAGGAAGCACGTCCTTTATGCCGCCGTGTGCCGATGGCAGCATTAGTGCTCGGAGACAGCTGTTCAGTTCAGATTCTAGTGGGGCTATCGCTCCTGCACTGCACTGCCATAATGCTGGATTCATTCTACAAGAAGACGTATCCACCGTGCTATAACCACGGGGGTCGTGAGAGTGTGATGGAATTAGAACCTCTGGCAGTCGCAGGCGGTACTGATTGTGGTAAGCTGTTTTTGTAGTCCAGCCGACATGGACCTGGTACATTGGATGAACAGCTTCCTGTCTAATGATCGGAACCTCAATCAGAAACGCAAACGTTAACGTTCGCAGTTCTATCCGAATGGGGTAAATGGTTGCGAACTGGTAAATCAAGGATGGTTCCTTCATTAGCAAAGTATCAGCAAAATCTGGAACATGCCCTAGCAGTTGTCTTGCACGGGTTACGCTCATCAATTCCGGTGTCAGGCGACCAGTTGTTGCCGAGGACACAACGTGACCCACGAATGCCGTAAGCGCGTTTGTTACTATGTGCAATACGATGGCACCCTCTAGCTGCGATGTAGACTGGTTAGACTCACATTCTAGAATCTGCAGGGAAGAGTGTAGTTTCTCGACGGCATGGTGAACGAAGGAATACAGCTTGCTGTTGGCAACCTGTATTTCCTGCAGTGCCTTCGCCCTCAACTGTGATTCTTGATGGATTAGGTCCACAGACTGGTACAAGGAGTCTACTTGAGCAGACAATTTCCCTAAGTAAATGATACTGGCAATACCCAATCCGGCACCACTAAGTCCTAGAATTCCAGCAGCTATTAGGCCCAGCTGTCTTGGCTCTCTAACATTTTCTGAATCGTCTGGGGTGGATTTACGACAAAGACTTTGCTGCCTTCCACATACTGAGCGAAGTAGTTCAGCATAGTAGGCAGTATCTAAGAGTCCGTCGTATGCGCTTGCAGTAGCCTCAATGGCCTCCCTGAGCTTTAACGACAGTGGAAACAAATCACATCGCATGTTGTTCCTGTAGTCTCCTTCGGGTCTGCGACGGAGAGGAACCAAGTTGGATATATTTGTATGCATCACCACTGGGAAGTAGCGCACATCGTCTGGGGATATCAGCAATCCCTTTGGTTCCAGCACTATCCCAACTCCAGCGTGGACAACAGTACCTATTTGTCTTAGCGAACCGGCCAGGAAATCAGAAGAGCTTGCGAGCGCTACAGGAGAAAAAAGAAAAATTATTGCTAAAAGCATCAGGTAAGGATATCCCTGCATGGATGACTGCCGGACGAATGAAGGAGACGGTGAAGGCAACTTTCGGGTTTCGACAGCTGTTCGGTATCCAAGTTGCACTGAATACTTTTGGGCTCGCTTAGAATTGGCGTATTTTGAACTAGAGCTGCGACTCGCAAGTCTGGACGTTCGAGGAGTCTTTTATTCTGTTCTTGGAGAGCAACCAATTCAGTAGTCCAGTCATACTGGGTTGCGGCAGCCGCTTGTCCTTCTACAGGGTACGGCTCCACTTGATTACCTAGAGGGAATGTCCCAACTTCACGGAACTCTTCTGCTGGGAACCCTTGTTGAGTCTCGTGTCTTGAGTCGAACTGCTCGACTGCAAAATTGACCGGTGGAGATGCGTAACTGGGGTAAGCATTGCTTCCATTTGGTTGGTAAGCCGCAGTGTGATCATAGCCTGAATATGCATGTGCCCCGCGTCTACCCCCTTGTCCCTGTCTGAAAGGAGTTCTTCCTCCTTGGGGTCGCCCATCTCTGTTCCGGCGAGCTGCATCTCTTGCCGCATCTCTTTGTGGGCAATTAGATCTTAGGTGACCAACACATTGACAGACGAAACACCGCAGTTGTTCTCGCCTGCTGTTAGTTTGTTGTGTGAATGTCTGATTTGCACGGTTTGACGAGGAGTTTTGAGGCGCTGTGCTGTTAGGATTGGCTGATTGTCTTGCAATGGCCTGCATTTCTTGTCGCATTAAATTAGTCATTCTAGTTTCTAAATTAGCCAAATCAGTCGATGTGACAGCGGCATGCATCTCTACGCCAGTACCGGCGCCCGTATCAGTGGAATACGCAGCGTAATGACCTCTGTTCTGACGGCTTTCAAACTGTCTGTTTCTGTCTCTACGAAAATTTCCGTCATTTCGTACGTGACGTCCATTTGTGCGTCTTCCACTGGTACGGTCCACCACGGCGCACTGTTAAACAATAAGTGATCACGAGCTTCCTGTTCGCGTGCACGTTTAACAGCTTCACTAAAGGTATCTGGAGCCTGAACTGCTGTAATAAACTGAAACAAATGCTTTTTGAGCCCGTGTAGAAAATATTTCTTTTTCAAGATATCTAGTGCTACTTCATCCATATTTGAGAAGCTTTCAGCCACCAGTTTTTGGATATCTGCTGCGTAGTCACTAACTGCTTCATTTTCTCTTTGATATCTGTTCATTAGTAGGTCAACAGACAAGTCCGACATATAATTAGTAGAAAACTGCTCTTTAAGAGCCTGTATTAGCACGGGGTAATTGCACCTAGTAGCCTGTGGCAAACTATTATAAGCAATTTCGGCTGCGTCTTTTAAATATGACGGCAAAATATCGGCTTTCCGTTGCGGGCGAGTTTCACCGTTAGCTGCAACATAACGCTCAAAACCGCGCAGCCACTTCTCAAAACTTTCTCCGGGTCTCCCTCGAAAAGGACCAGGAGGACAGCCGAAATTGCTAATAACAGCCTGACTCACACCGGCTGCCCCGCCACCGGTTACTCCTAAGCTTTGTGTGTCAGGGTCATGAGAAACAATTTCAAGAACAGCCTTACAGAGTACAGGTAAATGCCAATATTAAACCTAAGTTGCTCTGAGCAAGTACAACAATTTAGAAAGTACAGTTTAAAAATAGTTACAGTTGCTCTTGTGGATGGAACCTCTGATCGAACAGTGCTGGCAAATCAATGGAGAGGAGAGTCAATTACGTTTGAATTGATTCCAGCAAAGATCGTAGTCGGTGATAACCCAATTCAGACGTAGCGGCAAGCACAGAACCAGGCACAAAAATGACACAAACGAGGCGAATATCCCACCCTCGTCGCCACTGTAACGGGGCTGGCCGAGTTCTACTGTCCTCAATCACTGACGTGCCGCTAGTTTATATAACAGAGCTCCAGCAAGATCCGTTTAATAGCAGTCTGAATCAAATTGGTTAAAACCCAGCATGTGCTCACGTAGGGCGGGTATAAGATATCCCGCCCCAGATGGGAAAACCCGGTCCCTCTACTTCCCATCGCTTTTTCCGGGGGAGCCCATTCCCATAACCTCCCACAGCATTCTCTAGAGGAAGAATATAAAATGTGAGCACATGATGTGTTTTAACCCGCAAATACTGTACTGTTTTCGCTGCACTAGTCACTTCACAAGTCACAACAACCAACTAAGTAATAGAAATTGCAATTTCACAAAGGCTATTTTCAAGGTCATACTGGACATTCTAGTCAGGGCCAACTCTGAAATTCTGCATTAAATAGATTTGTTCTAGGGAAACGCAATATAGAAATTTAATAGAAATTTAGTCTGTGTATGCAAAATGGAAATTTAGTCTGAGAAGAGAAATTGTTTACAAATGCAGGCTGTTTACAGTTTACAGCAAACTTGAGTTGAAAAGCGGTTAAAGGGGGGAAATGTAACATAGCAAATAATTCCAATCATCTGAAATATCGCTTGATGGCCTTACTAGTGTTCCCTCTCAATTATGCTGATAAAACTTTTAATCGTGAATGAAAAAATTTTATTTTGACCAAAATACCAACTGACGAAAAATGGTGAATTTTTAGCTTTTAATTTTTAGCAGTTTTCAAAGTTTTTACTATAATTAAGGTGATTGTTTCCTTTTGGGTAAATTTGGACCTATAGGCTGCGATTCGTTATGAAAGTAGATGAAGACTTCCAAACATGCTATTTTGGTGCCCTTTAACATTCTGGGACCAGTCCCACATTTTTAGGTGAAAAGATTTTTGCATTATACTCTCAGTAGGTCGTAGATACATCAGATTGGATGTGATGGATAGAAAGAGCAAAAACGAACATTTTTGCTTTTACAACCTTCGAGCTATCTCTAGTGGTCAAGTCAGTATAAGCCAAAAAACGAAGTTTGGGGAAAAAACGGCAATTCTCGAGGTAATCAGTTCTTTCAAAATTACCGCCAAATCGTAGGAACAATTTTCGTTTGTTTATACTCAACTGATACGCCGTCTAATTGTCCATCTAATCGCTGCCCAATAGTGTGGAATATTAGCCAGAATTGATGATTCTTAGTTTATTCTTTGCATTTCTAACTTGACACATAGTCAATCTTTCGAAATTGTGTAAAGTGTTGGCTTAGCCTATTTCTTTTCTCTATTTAAGCAAATGTTAATTGACAGTGGGGCAGTTCAGTTGAGTTCGGCTGGGGTAGTCGTCGTGGCGTTTAGGTGTGATTAATTGGGGTCCAGGTTTGTGCATTAGCTCTGAGTCTGAATTTATGTTGTTTTGATTTGGAATAAAAGTGTTTAACGTTTTGAATAATTTGACCGCTCGTTTCCTGAATATTTGAATAACTTTTAAACTAGTTTAGGAGGAGTAATTTAGTTTCGCTTGAGCATCACACACCTTTGACTCGAACCTTCAAAATTCCAGCACGAAGTCCGGTCATTTATGTTTTGGAAATACAGCTCAAATTTTCAAAACCTCCACAATAGCGTGGATTTGTCGCTAAGCTAGAGATTTGGCCGAAAAACCATTTTGGCAAAAATGCGAATATTTTGTTTTGAACATCGATTTCACGAAAACTACTCAATGGATTTGGCTGATTTTTGGCTGGATGAAGCTTTGCTCTATTTCTCGGTTTGAGCTAAAACGTCTCTGGTTCCGAGAAAACTGAATACAAAGTTGCAAAATTTCGTGTCATAGCACATCTGCCGGATTTTTTGGAGTATTGAGGATTGTTGAGCCAAATCCAAAAAAATGTCCCTCGGCCCATATGCCATTCATATCATGGCACAAGAAAAATTTTCGCCGATCCTACACTTTTGAGAAATCGATGTTTAGAAATGTTTGGTCAGTGTTCAGCCCATCAGATGTCAGTATACTCAGTATGAAAAGTTTTGCTAGTTTTGTGCCAATTTCGCTAGTTTCGTAAGCTCGTGGGAATGCACTGGTTATAAAATCTAAAATGATGTATAAAGCTCTTTCCAACTCCCAAAAATGCGAAAGCTATTGCTTTTCAAAAAATCACGACAAAAGCACTGCACAAAAGGATACCACTACCATACCAGTAGACACAATCCAGACTAGAATCTGAAAAAATTCGGTTCCGAGATTTCGGTTCCGAGATTTGTCTCAAACTTGGGATACTGCCAGTACACAGCACTCGAGTTGAATCTCTGACGTCCAGTTCATAAAGGTCTTGAGTGGTCCCAATGGCTCTTGAAGTAATGGTACCACACGGCTTAATAACTGCATTATATTTCGGCTCCCTACGGCTGGGTTATACGGTAGTGACTGTAACTTCTTTTTTAGGATCTAATTTTATTAGGTTTTCTTTTGGATCTTTAGGCATGGATATTGGTAGTTTCCCTATAGGATTTGTCAAACTTTCATTCCTGGAGGGGTTTATCAGTTCCACTGTCCATGGCCCCCTCATCCTGCCGATTGGTTCCCGTTTTCCGACTTCGAAACCCGGCTTCTACAAGATTTTGCAACGTGTCCTGATCTTTCACAGTTAAAACAGATCGGTGTATTTTTGTCAGTTCGCCAAGCATCAGTAGGTCTAGAATCTACTCCTTATCTCATTTTGCTTGTTACCATCTAAATCCCACTGCTGCCACCAAAATATGTGGACTCGAAGTTCAGGAAAGTAAAGTCTGATACAAAAATGTGTGCACAAAATTGTGATCACTACTACTGCATTTAATAAAAATCGGTGACAAATAACGCTATATATTTTCTGAATCCTCATGATGTGAGAAAAAGTTTTATAAGTTAAAATTTTGAAAACTTTAAAAAATTTCAAAATATAGGTTTATCTTGGTTTTTCAACGGAATATGCATGCTATATCATTTTTTCTTTCCAAAAAATTTTTCCATCTGAAAACAACAAGACTGAGACAAGAACGAAGAAAATCTGCTGCGGTTTGAATTTTTTATTAGCATTTTTCTATTTTCAAAATCATTTGATCTTTGCAGCTTTTGTAACTATCATTTTTCAAATAACTACTTTTTGGCCCAAAATATCAAAACACTGGCAACACAAACATTGTGCGCAGACCCGCCTGAATATTCCATGTTTGCTGAATCCAAAGAGGTCAAAATGTTATCGCTACGACGCATATTGCAACAAATTTGCTACAAATTTTCAAAGGTTTCCGTTAATTTCAATAGGATTTTGGATAACCTTTTTATTTGTTACGTAAAGACCTTAAAGCCTCGAAATCTTGTTGAAATTAAGGAAATTTTTCAAAATTGTAGAGCGTGCAATAGGCGTCGTAGCGGTAACATTTTCAGATCGTTGACGTATCTACACGCAAATTTTCTGACACCAGTGTATTGAAATTTTGGGTCGAAAAGTGGTGATTTTTCAAAAAATCAACTTTCAAATTTTAAAAAATGACTCTTACTATGTTAAAGCAGATGCCTAAGCGGTCCCGACAATGAAAACGAAAAATTATGCAATACGGATATTTGAAAAACTAATTTAATCACATAATCGTGCAACTAAGAACACTGTACTGCACATCATGTTTAAATTATGCTAACTATATAATGAAGTTATAAAACGGTTATAAATGAAGATAATCCAATATACGGTGAGAGATTTATAAATACATCACAGCATTTCACTAGTGTAGAACACAACGAATTGATAAATTTATAAAATCACAACCAATATTAACTAACATACAATGTTAAGTATAGCAAGCTGAACCGGTATGATTGGATTGCCGCTGCTACTTCTTCTTAGCAGGCAGGTTTTACAGTATCAACTTTCAAATTGATCTACGAACATCGCATTCGCGAATCAGCAGAATTTGTTCACAACGATATGATGCCTCGCTCAATATTTTTCAATTTTTCTAGGTTGTAGCATTATCGTGACGAGGTTAACTTTGGCTACCTTTCTGAATTTTTCTTCCCAAATTCAAAAGCGCCGATTGCTAGAGTCCCAGAGGTTTTGACACTTCCTGTAGAGACGGCAGTAAACCAATATGAATAAGCTGAATATGTTTAACTAATACTCACCGCAAAGAAATCTACGAGAACATTCGATAATAAAAGCATTGGCGTAGTGCTGAGTTGACATGTTAATTTATTATCGCACAAATTAACATGTGCTGACTCTGATACTCTAGCAATTCATAACCACACTCATACACCGCCTGCTAAAGATAACCGTTATATTCATGAGTCTATTATTTTCGAAAGCCTGAGATTATCCTTCGATTATTCCGATGTTGATGGGACAACAGATTTATTTTTACAAAAGAGCCTTATAGCGACAAATTGTGATTCTTCTCTAAAAGTTTTATTGAACAGCATGTAGAACAGGATATTTGTCCCATAGCTCAGACCTAGGATAGGCTGAACCAAATAAGCCCACAAAGTGTGAGAGTCGTTGAAGTTAAAGCGCTTTGCTGCAGCTGTTTCAAAGAAGTAATTAAAATAGATCGGTGCCGGATTAATGCAGACAACGAATCCCAGAAAACAGCAAAACATCATCAAGGATCCACGACTTCGCTTCTGCAATTCTGCTTTGGACGCTACCGTTTTTGCCAAATTCACTCGAATAAAAATTGCCAAATAGCAGAGCATCATTGCAATGCAGGGGAAATAAATATAGACTGTATCTAGGAACGTTTTAAAAGCTAGGTTAAAACTATTGAAGGTACAAAATCCAAACATAGGCATAAGCATATAAAAGTCGACCCAGATACCGTAACCGAAAACCACTGAAATAGGAAAACACCAAACAGCCAGGACCCAAATCCAGATGGCATACCGAATGGTGAAGATCCGTTGATAAAGAATTGGTGCAAAAACTGCAACAGTCCTATTCAGGGCAATCAGAGCTTGACCAAAGGGTGAAGCAAATACCCATACGTAGCCCCAGCCAGTCAGCCAACGACACATCGAACTGAATTTCTCGATATTTTCTTTAGTCACCGCATTTCGTGGTCCAATGAATATTGTCTGCAATGCGAGCGGAATGCCCCATGTAAAACATGCCAGACAATCAGTCACTGCAAGCAGTCCAACTAGAATATAGGTTACGTGCACTCGAAGTTTCGTTGAACCCAAAATAATGACCAATATTGTCAGATTAAGCAATGTGAGAATGATGAATATGATTAATTCTATCAAACCGATCCAGAATACAGGTTCCAAGTTGGACAGTTCCATGGTCAAATTCATTTCTGGTAGCACGAAGACGGGTTTCTGATATATGTCTATTGGAGAAGATATTTCTCGTTAAAATTCAGTGTCAACTGAATTGTCAGTTTTTGTTTTGACACTGCTATCTCCAGCTTTCCACGTGTTTGCATACCTCTAACGTCATCTGTTTTTACCTAATATAGCCCTTCATTTTGTGTCATTCATTGCCGTGACAAGGGACAGAGCAGCGAACAGAATCAAAGACAATCAAAACTAATGAACTTTAATGGACTTGAATGTTAAGTGAGCCTACAGTGCCTCAATCAACGTGAATTTGAGTATTCCCCAACCCACGATTCAGCACATAAGATGCATCAAAAATTAATGAATAAATATATGAATTCCCAGTAAAAATTGAAGTAATCGCCAAGAGAATGTGGATAAGACGAAGTGTTTATAACTGTCCGTAGAACAAACACATACTGAAAAGAATCTGAAGCGGTACCTCTATTTCATAAGGCTGAAGCTTTCGCTCATAAAAGTAAAGTCCAAAACTATGCTTAAAGCAGGTAATGCTAATGTAAACAAATTTTTTCAATAATAGTAGTAAATCAATAAAGGGTATTTGAAATGGTAATGTTTGCAAAAGAATTCACTGCTATTTTTTTATCGAAAAATTTCGTATTGAATCGTTATTTCCGCATTATTTTATTTCAAAGATGGCAATTTAGAAGCACTCTGCATGTACAAACCGTCGAAGTCAATGTTTACTCCGCTATATTTGCTGTGCTGCCCCGTCTATGTATCATCAAAGCCTGCCTAATTCACTCACTGCAAATATTTATGATGAATTTCTTTTGATCCAGAAAAACAAAAATCTTCTGATCTAGACACGGTTCTTCGTAGCGTTTCATATCTAAGTGTAGACGATTGGCCTTTCCTTTTCACGGCTTCTGTTACGTTTCGCCAATCCTTATCTATGTGCGCCTTCAGACTGGTAGCCCTAAGGTGGTGGTATCCTTTGTGAAGTCTTAGTTGTGATTTTTCGAAACCCTAATTTTGGGAGTCGGAGAGAGCTTTCTTTGCACATCGTTTTAAAGTTTATAATTTGTACACTCACATGAGCTCAAAACTAGCAAAATTAGCAAAAAATTGCATAAATTTTCTAACATACTGAAATCTGACAGGCTGAATATAGACCACAATTTTTGAACCTCGGTTTCTCAAAACTGTAGAATCGGCCAAAGTTTCTTCTTGTGCCATGATATGAAGGACATGTGGTCCGAGGTGCATTTTATGGTTTTGGCTCAGCCAGCCTTCACAGCTAATCCGGTGTATCGACTACCTAGTGAGCAAGAGTCCATGATTTTCTTCTATATATTAGAAGAAGAGTAAGCCACTAGAGGGCTCCTTTTCTTGGCATTGCGTAACGGTGCTTCGACCACAATACGCGAATGTTCCCCCGTTTGGGGGGGGGGTCGCCAAATCATACCCCCTCCCCGTTTGGTGGGGGGGTAGGCAACAGCCAATCAGATTGCAGAAACCCCCTCCCCGTTTGGTGGGGTGGTAGGCAGGCTGATTCTGGCTTTTGAAAAAGGGTCCCCGTTTGGGGGGGGGGTCGACACAAGAGGTCCCCGGTGGGGGGGGGGGTCTGCAATAGGGGTCCCCGTTTGGGGGGGGTCACAAAAAGTGGTCCCCGTTTGGGGGGGGGGTCACCAACAGCCAATCAGAATGAGCAAAACTTAGCCTGCTTGAGCGACCCCCCCCCCAAACGGGGACCCATTTTCGAATAGAACAAAAACTACCGTAATCCTCTTCTCTACCCCCCACCATACGGAGGGGGGTTTCTGCAATCTGATTGGCTGTTGGCTACCCCCCCACCAAACGGGGACCTCTTTTTGGCTACCCCCCACCAAACGGAGGGGGGTATGCGATGTCGATTTGGTCGACCCCCCCCAAACGGGGGAACATTCGCGTATTGTGGTCGGAGCACCGTTACGCAATGCAGTGAAGAGAAGCCCTTTAGTGGCTTACTCTTCTTCTTAATAATAGTGCAATTATGCACTCTTGTAGTGAAAGTATAATGCCAAAAACCGATCATTTCTCATCTTCCCACCTAAAAATGCAGGACAAGTATCAGGATGTTAAAGAGCACCCAATTAATATATCTCGAAGGTTTCATCCACTTTCATAAAGAATTCGAGCTTGCAATGTTGAATTTATACAAACGGATGTCATTACCACCACCTTGAGAGGGCTGTTGAAGTAATATGTAACATTACTCTTGTTATTACTAACTACTCAGGGAACTGCGATTTTATAACTTTTTCTTAACACAAACCACACGTTCAGGTCAGGGAAACTTGATAAGGACAAGGAGCTGCGAATTATGAATAGATAAAAAGTCCACTATATCAGTAAATCATATGCTATACGAAAACTTAACAATTTAGACTTCGAGTTATCCAGCTCTCTCACTTATTTTTGGACTCCAAATTTTTGGCTTTGTCAAAGCAACCATATTGGTTTTTGGCGACAAAACGAGCCTGCATTCTGCATTTTTTATGACCATTTCTTTAGATCATAATTAGCTTTTGTGCAAGAAAGTACTGAACACCCATGAATACCGATTATATAACAGGGTGCTCTATTACAATGGTGGGCTGTTTTTTCAGTCCCTAAGTAGTCTGAAATGACATCAGTTCACGGCCTCAATACTTGTCTGATTGCTCAATACAGACACGGATTTTGGTTTTGGTTCACAGTAACGATTGCAGCAGCAGTTTTCTGCATAATCGGTGTAGCGTTGCTCATTTTCGAATATGTCAGTGCAAAGCCTTATATCGTCACTCAGGTTTGTGTTTCATTCCGATGAAATATTCGAAGTTTTGCGTTGTGATAAGTGGTAATGCGGAATCTAGATCCTAATCTACCACACCCTGTTTTGTGGTTCTGTTGATTTCAGCAAATTCCGGCAGTGGAGCAGAAAGCCTAAAAACTGTTTCAGGAGGGGTTCAATCATGGAAAAACTTGTTGGTCACGATTTCGCTTATTTTAACACATAAGTTAGCCACATATGTTGAACATATCAAGTTCAAATATTGAGTTGTTTCCTCCATTTCTGCGCGAGTTACGAGCTATTAAGTGCTTGCAATTTGAATAATGGGTGAAAACGAGGTTTACCGCGTTAGGCTGTGGCAATTTTCCTTATACAATCTTAGCTTATGGAGCTTCAATGGGGTGTACCTTTGAAAACTCATCTCAAGAACTAATTTTGATCCGATTTTGGCAGGCTTAACATCTTTTTGTTTGTTTAGAGCTTTGTTTAACATCTTTTATGGACCAGCAACGCCACTGTAGAGGTTTGGTGACAAAAATTTTAAAAGCGGCTATCTTCATTTTGGTGCATTTGCAGACAATAGTCAAAGAAGAAAAATTGTTTCCCACATTAAGAGCTTTCGACTGATGTCAAACTTGTCTTGTCTTGCGAAACTTGAAAAATTGCCATTTTTTTGAAATATAGGTGCCGCACCTGTACATTCGGATGCAGCGACCAAGTGGGGCCATTTAGCTAAAATTTTCGGACCCGGGCCGGGCGCGGACCCGCTATGTCATACCCAGACCCGTCCAAACCCGGATCGGATTACCCAGATAAAAAACACACCCTTTCGCTTACCAACGATACAAGACAATTTTTTTAAATTCATTGTCAGCCTACTACTCAAGTATAAAGTATTTCTGTTGCTACTATACCTGAAAAGTAAATATTTTGGAAAAATGCCATATTTCTAGGGACAAAAAATAAAACTCGCAACTAGGCAAAGCAGACCAGAATCATTTGATATCATTAGAAGCGTCTATTTATGTATGTACTGTGATTTGTTGGAATTAGATTTTTTCATTAGGCCTGGGAATTTTTCAAATTTCACAGTCAGCTAACTTCAAAAATTATTTTTAAAAATTCAAAAGTCTAACTCAAAAATCTAATTCCTTCAAATCACAATATATAAATAGATAAATTGATGTTTCTAACAATACCAAATTATGCTAATAATTCTAGCTCAGTTTCGAGATTTTTTGTCATTGGACACAAAATTGAGACTTTCCCTTTCCAATATTTAACACAAGATCTCATCAACTTTGAGATGAATTTGCTCGCTAACCGTTAGAGATCCGACTTTAATTTCAAAAACTTACTAAAATATACCAACCGGACAACAAAATGCGTGAACATGAGCAAAATCGGAGATGGTCGAAAATCGGCCAAAAATGGACTCCCTTATGGGTTCGCTTTGGTCAAAAATCGAGTCATGGATTTCGTTCATTTTCACGCACATTATAGGTATGTTCTCAAAAACAAGACAAAATATTGGAGTTCCAAATCAAACTGTGACAGAGTTATTCACCAAATTTGAAAATTTCATTGATGAGCCATTCAAGGTCACATGGAGTCACATCTACATAACGATGGAAGCAATATACTCAGAACGCACTTGTCCCGTTTTGCGGACCCATTGGGAGTGCAAAATATGTAAAAATGAAGATGGTCAAAGAATCGGCCAAAAAGCGATTCCCCCCTAACTCGTATTCCAAAAAACAGATGAGCAGATAATGTCATCTCGAAAACCGATAAACGCATGGGTGTGTATTTGTTTTCAGATCATCAGCGATGAAGCCGTACCCTTTCCTGCTGTAGCTGTTTGCAATGCGAACCCTTTCCGGAAACAAGCAATTGGTAGAATTCCAGAGCTAGCCGCTGTGGTAATTGTGTCCCAAAGCTTTTTCACAATCATACATTGTTCTGCAACTATCAAACGATGTTCGGCCTTCTAGAATTTATTTGTTTTATTTGTGTGCACAATTTCTACCACTTTCTATGCTTTCGCGCAACGAATGCTCCCGTCAAATCCTAGTAACAACAGTCAGGTAGCCATGTCCGAACTACACGAGTTTGCCTGACCGACACTCCAAAATACTTTTCCACCACCGGAGATGATCGGCTTATGTCCGTCCACAGTGGCGTAGCGTCCAGGACAATTTTCTCAGCAACGAGTATGAGGACGATGGTCACTTGGCCGTGGTTACCACGATTGCACGGAAGCATAAACTATCAGCTCTGACTTGAATGTTTCAGGTTGCTGCTTATGAAGCGGTTATGGAAACAACGAAGTGGACATCGACAGGAATTAAACACAAACGAAGCGGTAGGCTAAGTCTGCAATCACTGTAGCAGCTGTTTATTTCAACATTTAAAGCTTCCGCCAAACATAAGTAACTAAAAGTAATATGCGTTGATGCAGTTGCAAATGCTTCATGATATATTGACCATTGCTATCAAGTAAAGCAGCTTTTTGAATAACACCGTTGCCACAAGTACCAATAACGAAATTTATCTGGTGATTGTTCAGTTTGATCCAGTAAACATGTAGGCCAATTGCAGGTAAGTGGGAGGTAGGTACTAGATTCTTTCCGTCATGATTAGTTTTGAAATTGTATCCTCTGAATATCAGTTGACTCA
Source organism: Trissonchulus latispiculum (assembly GCA_030248195.1). Classification (NCBI taxonomy): domain Eukaryota; kingdom Metazoa; phylum Nematoda; class Enoplea; order Enoplida; family Ironidae; genus Trissonchulus; species Trissonchulus latispiculum. Next base: position 36,847 of record JASAND010006995.1, read on the forward strand.
TTATGTTCAAGGGCAGCATCAACCTTTAGCTGAAAGGAACATAAAGCAACCATTAATTATTGCTGAATTGGGAAACCAACAGAACCTGAAAACTGGGAAAGAAAAATAGTTTGCAAACAGCACATCAAATGTATAGATAAACACCTAGACTTCTCCAATTTCTTATTCCGGTGAAGAAAATCAGTCATTGCCTTATGACGAATTCCAGAATTCTACTCAATTTATTTTTTATCGTCATAATGCATTGCTTCCATTCATTTATGAAGATGGTTATGCTTTACATGATATTGCACGAAAGTTGAGTAGCAGAGCCAACATATGCCGCCTGCTGCGCGATTTACCACTAGCACAATTGTAATATAACACTACATAATGCAATTTTATACGCTAATACAAGACAACACTAATACAATTTAGGTTTGGCATAAAATTTTGATGAATACTTACCTCCTTGCAGAGATTGTCTGCAAAAGCGGTTATTCCAGCGTACCTGGTGGTCAGCACTGCTATATGATAGTAAACGGCAATGAAATGACTGTGGATGAAGCAATACAGCATTGCAATTTTTGGAACGGAGTTTTGCCATATTTTCCAGACAGTATGGAAGAATCTGGGTTTCTCAATTCATTCAATCTGTAAGTTGCAGCAACAGAACCATAATTAAAAATGGTATCATTAATATCATTTAAACAGAGCATAAACGAAAATGAACTACTAATTAGCTAAAATGTGACTTCTTATATGCTGTCGTCAACCACTTCCATAGCAATCAAGTTGTCATTAACAAGAAAGATTACTGTTGCAGTTCTGTCAGCATCTCTTCGAGGGAAAATATCTTGCGCAATTCAATGGTGTAATTAATGTAACTTGGGCTTAGTAGTGAGAGAGTGAGAGAGGCAGCACAGGGTCGCCACCGCCACCCTCCTGGTTGCCTTTTCCTCTTATATTTCCCCAACTTTTTTTCCAAATTTCCCTATGCTAGAACACAGCCGTATTTAACTCCTACTACACAACTAACTAGGTAGCTCCTGATTGGCTGTTTTTGAAGCAGCCATCTGCTCATTGGATGGAGCTACCTAGTTACTTCTTCAATAAGGCCTGCCTACTATAATAATAAGAATTCAGACTATGCCTTCAATAAATACTATTTGAACGGAAATTTGGACCTTCACTGCACTCAACTCGGGACAGCACCAGGAGTATAAACTGAATCCATTTAGAATCACTTATCCCAACTGCCCTTCTAACGGCAACCATTTCAAATAGAACTTGTTGAAAACTTGTTCATTCTGACTCAAGAACAGAACCCCGGACTCAAGTAGTATCCCAACTTTCTTTCTAAGGGCAACCATTTTAAATAGAACTTGTTTCCTTACAGAAACCTAGAGTTTAAGAACAGGACCCGGGCTGAACTAGTATCCCAACTGCCCTTGTAAGGGCAACCATTTCAATAGAGTTAACTACAGCTATTACTCCTTGGGAGAAGTTGTGTGATGCAACGATTATTTCTGCAGGGGGCAAATGACGAGTGTTCCCGCATAAGTAATTGTTTATTCACAACATTTACTGCCTATCCAAACCACTGTTTCAGTTTAATCTCAAGACTTACTGCAAAATTAGTAAACGTTTCGCTGCTGATATTTTTTCAACTATTTTCCATTTTATTTAGTATATGCATATATACACATTGAACACCAGTAAATGACAATGTCTTCATTTACACTATATACATCAACAAGCAGTGTACAGTATGAAATAAAGGCAATTATGCGTCCATAGTTCACTTTGTCCGAAAAGGTGCTTTGAGCAACCAGTCTAATGTGCTCAAGGAAACAGCCAGATCCGTTGGGGACGGGCAGATCCAAATTGTGATTGGAAAAATTATTCTTCACAAATTCATAGATTGCATCCATCATTCAAGTCCGGTGAATCTTCTATGGCTGGACCTAGCACATTCAAATACCAAGTGGGCTCCAAGTCTTGTAGTAAAACGCCCACAAATGTGACAAAGCTGTAGTCGCTTTGGTTGCCTGCTTGTTAGACGTTTTGGAGGTGACGGCTTCTTGCGTATCCAAACTCCAAGGTCAACCAAATCAAGAATGCACTGGCACTTTTTAGATTTCAGATAAGTCTTACAGCGTTTTGCCATCTCAAATGAATGTCCAAATTTTTCCAACCTTTATAAAACCAGAACGCAGCAAAGTGTATCACCTAAACGGAGGCTGAATTGTCCAAGATTCTATAACTTTTCCATCTTTCCAATGATGAATTTTGATAAGTGGTGTCCCATGACAATCAGGTATGTCGTAGTCTGCATTCAATGCGCTGACATATGCTTCATGAACTGATTTGAACATTTTGTTGCTAAGTCCAACCGGTTGTCCATAAATGGTGACTAATTCCCAGGAATACATTTTTGAAATACGATGAACATGTTGCTTTGTTACTTTAATAGAAAGTGCATTGCCAGAACGGAGGTATTATACCTTCTCCCAAGAGGGATTCCTGTTTTTGTCCAGCTTCATGAGAGCGTTATATTCAGCTACACAGAAAACAACAATTGATGAACCCAGAGCTTCCTTATAGTCAATTTTAATTCTAATTGTCCCGTATTCCTCTGGACTAATATAATTGCAATCAGCAGAATGGTCAGGAGTCAAGTCAACACACGTAATAAAGAATCCCACTCTATAGTCATCCCATTTAAATCCAAGGTCTATATTGTTATAGTTTAAACCTCTAAGAAATTCCATAAACAAATTTGGATACTTGTATTCTCCAAGGGTTTGGAGTGGAGTTGAATGTGGAAGCAGCATTTCATTTTTGTAAACGTAGATTCTTTGAGCACCAAAATCCAAAAAGTAGAATGGATTATTCTGCAAAGAACCATTATACGCTGTCTGTTTCACCATGAAGACGTAGACTCGCCTTGGGAGCGAACCACTATAAGGTACCCAATCCAGATTTTGTTCTCCAATAGAGAGTGTACGACATTTAGTGTCATAGCGAAGAGCTGGATATGTGCAGCCTGTAGAATTTAAAATTTTGTTATGTTGTATCAGTGCCTGATCACTCAACTTAATTCGAGGTACAAACATTTTTGCATCTGATATTTTTAAAATACACTCCACTTTTTTACCAATGAAAATGAAATTTGGCTCAGAACGCTTGAAGGTAAAACTCACTTCTGTTTGTGGAGGCAGCAATTTTGGCATCAATATTGTATCCGTAAATACCCTGGTGTATAATGTGAAAACTTTAGAACCTTCAATTCTATCATATCTCTTCTGCAGTCCTTCATTTACGACTATTGGAGGGGCACCTTCATCTAAATTAATGTCAAAAAACAATGGAGAATCTTGTTCATACATTGCCCCACACAGCAGTGCATCTTTTTCTGGCTTTGTATAGTTAACTAAACATAGCAGATATGAAAGCCAAGGATAATACGGATTTTTCAATGTAATTGACTGGTCAGAAATGAGACAGTCTACACTCGACCACATGGAGTAGCCTAAATTATTGATTGGACCAGTTTTATCGATTTCAACTAATTGCGTCCCATCCTTTTTCAGCACTTGAGCCCTAATAAATAAAAAACAGGAGGTCAGGTCAATAAAAGTATCTGTTTTATCAATTTTAAATTCAATATTGTTAAGATCTGAACGAGGAAGGGCTGTAGTGCACGGGACTTCAACCAATTGTGAGCTTACAACATCTTCATGAACAGGAATTGGGACATTCCATTCAAGCAGCTTATTCGCACATGTAGCCATTAGAAATTTGTCTTTCTCGTATTCTTTTTCTTGCTTTTATACTTTTTCTTAGCAGGTGCTTTTTTCTTGGAAGTCGCTTTTACCTTGGATTCGCTAATATTCCTTGCTTCGGAATTAATGTGCTTAAACTTTATTGGAAACATTTTGGTTTGTGAAACAATAATGCTAGCACTTTTAAGCTTTTAAAATAATTTCCACCAACCCCAATTCCTCGCTTGTTACTAACTGTCCGTACAGGTCAGAAATAGATAGTTCAATTTTATCGATTATACTTTGACGAGTTGCGTGATAAACTAGCGTGCTTGGCTGGTATTCTGAACGAGCAACACATAGTAGTGGTACATAGTTTCCATTGAAAATTTGAGGCTCAATAAACTCTACCTGAATCATAATCCATTCATCAGTTGGTAGAACAACTCTTTGCAGTGCTATCTGACTCGCTTCCAAAGGTGTAGCAAGTTGGATTTTCATGTTACTAAGTGGTTTAGCTATTGTTACAAACTCCATTTTTTGTCAAAGCGAAAGATTACTTGCTTTTATAACTTTTACCAATTCGTTCTGTGAGCATTGCAACTGTTGAAGTGATTTGTTTCCAGTAATTACACATTTTCCAGTATAAAAAATAAGCGCAGTGCTACCCGCTTTTAGTTCCAAAGTAATTGCAGGAAATGTTTCTGGAGTAAAATTTAACCTATAGTTATGACGCAAGTAACTATATATCCAAGACAAGTCGAGCTTTCTCACTATATCGCAAGTTCCGACAATATTTTGTATTTTCAACTCCCATGATTGCACAAGATAGCCTAATCTGCTCAAAAATACAGCACACTCTTTAAGGGTTTCATAAGCTTTATTAACAGTTTTGGCACCAAGACATACAACACGACCATTACTAAATATTTGACAAGTACAAGACAATTTCAATGTAGCAGCACTAAACCGTTTTGGATTATATTTTACATTAGGTAAACTGTACAAATCTATGTTACATTTAAAGTCTGCGGATACTATTACATTGACTATATTCATTTCTAATACGTGTCAATAATTGTCCAAGAATATTTTCTCCAGGCCAGTCATTTACATTTATAACCCTTTCATCGTTAATGTCCAGTCCAATACCCCAATATTTATCCCACTTTGAAGCTTCAGCAATGATACAATCATTAGTCTCTATCAAAAGGTTTCGTTGTCGTTCATTTTGAGCAAACTTGGCTCGCAGACCCATGAGCATAACGTCTTCAGCAACGACCATCCACTTATCCTTATCAAATCCTTTGATTCCTTTAGCAAGTTGTTTGTGAACGCGAGGTGACTTGGCCTTGATAATCTCACGATAAGGATAGACATCATTAAACAACTTGGCCTTCTCACTTTGATAGTATTGTTCAACGCAGTTGTAGTCAATGCCACCCAATGTAAAAGGTGCAATGTGGAAATTGCTAAATGGTGACCAGCCAGAATGAAACACAACCATTGGTTGGTTATCCAAGGTAAGGCAATAGTATGTAGGCATTTTTAATTTAAAAACAATATTGTTTTTACAGCATAAAACTCAAACTTAAGTCTTCCGGGTGCTGCATCAGTGTGCTAGGTTTCATATTTTAACCACTTAATCGGTTCGGAAACACGACCAACACCCAATGCTGCTTTGGGTACAGATGCAAGAAACTCTTCAAACTTGGGAGCATCTAGAGGTCGCTGTGGACTAAATTTAGCAGGTGTTATAAAATATCTCACCAGGTCATACAGATTTGAACCGATTGTTTTGTCAGGATAAATAACTCGTCCGTTTGCGTCCGTTTCTGCATTAACATGCTGTAGGAGCAGAGACGCTTTATTGCGCAAATGTTTGGGGAAAAGTGCAACAAGGTCAGGCTTATCTTCTTGTACCAAATGCACTACAGGTTGAATCGCTTTTGGTGCTGTTTTCACTGGAGAAGAAGGAATCAGAGCTAATCGTTTAGCCATTTTAGCATAACTTCAAGCAATATATGCACTAGTTGATTCCTTTTAAGAGTTTTCCGTTTAACAGTAATTGCCACTTTTTTATCAGCCAGAATGAGAATATCTTTTTTAAAGTTTCTCAGCTTGGATATATCTGATGGGTTTACTGCAAAATCGCCATACAATGCATTGAATGCAACTTCTGCAAAAGCATTGATCAAATCTTTAGAACAAGATGATAAAGTTGCATTTACAACAGCTTGTGGCGCTGATTTCAAAAATGTTAGGGTATGAACATGTTTCTGAGCCATTTTCAAATTTGAGCTAAAATATTGGCCTTTTATATTCTTGGAAGATAGGCATAAGGCTTCTCTTTGGTCAATATTCCACTAAGCACTCTTAATTTTGGATCACTACCTGGTTTTAGATTAAGCACTAGGTATCCGAAAGGTTGCTTTGTTGCCATTTCAAAGGCTTCTGGTAGGAAATCTTTCTTCGTTGGAAACATTTGTCTACCAATTGTTGCAATCATTGAAACATCTCGATAGTTGGGAAACAGAACGATATACTGAGCATTGCGTGTAACTGTGCGCATATATTTTGATTCAAAGTACAGGTTCTGGACAATAAATATTGTGCTCACGTTCACATGTCTCATCTTAGTAAACAGCTGAGTGATTTGTTTGTCTCCTACTTCCGCCATCAAATCATCCAGTATAAGCAAAGTATCCTTCTCGGGCAACTCATCAGGAAACCCTTCATGCAAAGTAGCAGGTATGTCTTTGTAAATTTCTTGAAACATGCTGTAACATATCATTACATTTGCTGGCATTGGAACTACCAACTTGCTTCTTATCATATCAATCACCCATTTGGTTTTCCCTGAACCAGTCATCCCACTAACAATCATTGTAAAAGGTGCATGAAATTTAAAAATAGGCTCTTTCAAAACATGTGACTTTAGATGTCTGTGCAAGCTTTGTCGATGCTTGAACTCTCTATTGCAATGAGTACACTTATACATATTGGATGCTGCATTCATTATCTTACTACTTTTATATTTTTCAGACCGTAAGTCGTCAGCCGTCAGCCGTCAGCCGTCAGCTGTCAGCCGTCAGAGCCGTCAGCCGTCAGCCGTCAGCCGTAAGCCGTCAGCCGTAAGCCGTCAGCCGTAAGTCGTCAGCCGTCAGCCGTCAGCCGTAAGTCGTCAGCCGTCAGCCGTCAGCCGTAAGCCGTCAGCCGTAAGTCGTCAGCCGTCAGTCGTAAGCCGTAAGTCGTCAGCCGTAAGCCGTCAGCCGTAAGCCGTAAGCCGTAAGTCGTCAGCCGTCAGCCACTGATGTCTTCCTCACCTATCCAAGAGTTCATCGATGAAGGATACCCCAACCATTTAACAAGATATTGTACTTTTCCTTTATATTTTCGTTTTCGTAAAACTTTTTCAACTTTATAAACATCATCAGTTTGTATAATTTTCTGTAATTCAGGCTCGTAAAAAGTTCCAACAATTTCTTCACCACTTGCATCTTTAATTTTATAAACAACTGGGTCGCTAGGAATTTGTTCACTAATTGAAAAGATTTCTCTTGTCCACAGCGGTAAATAACCCTTTTGAAAAACCCCTCGCTCTTTAGTGATCCTAACTGCATCAGCTAGTTTAAACTTGTAGTGTACTGTTCGATCTTTTGGAGGAAACAATTTTGCTCTAACCTCATCTTCATTGGTGTCATTAACCTCAGCTGGTGCCATTCCTATGCTTCGATGTTTTGAGTGGTTGTACGAGACAACTAAATCTTGCAATGCATCGACATAGCGCCAAGAGTTTGAGTGTGTAAAGTATTTGTAAATTTTCCCTTTCAGGGTTTTGATAACTCTCTCGGCAATTGCTGCCTTAGTGTCTGGATTTTGACTTGTATAGTAATTGATTCCTTTGTCAGCACAATAAGTTTTAAACTTTGCATTCAGAAACTCACCACCTTTGTCTGTCATCAAATGCTTAGGCGTTCGCGGAATTTGAGAAAATGCAGCTATAATTGTTTCTGGCTTTTTATCTTTTACAGGAAATACCCACAAAAATTTACTAAATGTATCTATAACAACTAAAATATATTTAAAGCCATCATTCCATTTAGCTACACTGCTCATATCAGCAAGGTCCATTTGCCATAGGTCATCTATTCCTTTAGTTACTGTTCGACGGCGCTTAAATTTTAGATGACGCAGCTTGTGCAGTGTATAGGCTTCTTGACTCAGCAGCCAGTCTTTCACATCTTTTCTGCTGACATTTAATCTTGCTGCTTTTGCAGCTTTGTAAAGCTTTTCGATGCTACTTAACGATCCTGGATCCTTCAAACTATAGTAGATTTTATCCATTCTTACTAAACTTGAAACGGGAAAGTCTTTAATAGTTTATTTTATAATGACCATAAGCATAACTAGATACACCATCGTCGAGCAAATATCGCTTATCATCATAGCAAGACAAACTAGCTTTGTTCAAATGCACGCTATACAATTGATGTAAATTACTTCTAATTAAATTCATATTATGATACATATATGTTCGCTGTTGCAAAGTATTTACATAGTCGGCATGGGCAATACATTTCTTTACAACATTCTTTTTTATGCCCTTTGCACGCTTTTTATCAATACCATCACATACAAAACTATACATTTTGGCACGCAGACCACAAAATTCACTTATCGGACTTCCAGCCGTCTCATCTTTCATTTTGCCCAAAACTTTTTTATTATGAGTAGAATGAAGAAAATGAGATGGTAGATAGTCACTCGTGTCAAATAGAGCAATATCATTGTGCATATCGTTATACACATTATCAGTATGAATACAATAACACAAGGAATCAGTATCTGTAAATAATAATTTTGCATTTTCTCTATATTTATCTACAACGTAATTATAGTGGAAATCATACATGAGGTATTTGGATAAATCAAGCACACTGAATCCAACATAGATTGGCTTACATAACTTTACAGAAACTCTATTCATAGATACAGCAACTAATTCTTCAGAAAAAATTACAGCACGGTTAAATCTTGGCTTAGCCGTCAATTTTACAAATTTATGTTCGTCGGTTACAAGCTGTACAGATTGGTACGCTCGTACATTTTCCATTGTTTTTCCGAATACCGCATTGTTTAGCAGCTTAAATAAATCTTTTTCAAAGTCGCTCTTAGCGTTTTTTCTCATTTCTGTATTAAACTCAATATATGGCTTCATCCAAGGACGTTGATCAAACCTGAGGACCCGATGAATATGAGTTAGTTTCAGTCCAAGCTGTAGGTACAGACGTAGGTTCCGGTAGTGAATAATATAGTTGGCTTTGGGGCGAAGGTTTGGGACTAGTTTTTCGACCTTGGAAGGAGTTGTTCCAAGATCTTCACAAAGTGATTGAGCAAAAGGACTTAGCATTTCTTCAGTAATTTGTAGCTTTTCGGGGGCTAGGGGATAACCATTGTGTAAATCATGGAGTTGATGAGGATAGTCTAGATCGACTTCAAGAACATAACCCGAGTTTTGATTATCGGTTTGAGCATGCCAGTTAATAACGTCTATTTCCTGCCGACTTAACCAACGAAAATCTTTCACTGGCAGTTTCTGGACCATTGTCCATCCATACAAATTGTTAGCATCAAGGTACATTATCCAGGAATTTGGTTTTGAGGGATCGAAGTTAGGCACGTCAGGGTTATTCGCTTTGGCGAAGCGGTGGGAGATCATAGAGATACCGCCTCTAATTCCTTGTTCAAAAAATAGGTACATGTCTGGATCTTGCAGAAGTTCCAACCAGACTTTTGTCATTTTAAGACACGCGTCCCAAGCAAAAGAAGGTAAAGTTAAGTAATGAGCAGGATCTAGACCATAGTTTAGAAGGGCAAATCGTCGAAAACTTTCAAAAACATCTGCAAGCAGTAGAACATCGGTTTTCAAATACAAATCATGATATTGGCCAAGGTTTTGGATGTTGAATTTACTCCAAACCTGATGGGCGTGTTCATAATCCTCATCTTTGATGTCTTCCTGATTCAAGTGATTCCAGAAGTTGTCCTTAGATGGTAGATGAGTTTCGTTGAATTTATCCCAACTATCCATATAGTCATATGGATAGACTCCTTTTCTCAGAAGCATTTTCAATTCATTTTCATTAAATTCATTAGCCATCGCTCGAAACTTTTCAAAGCCTTCTTTGGATAGATTAGATACAAGAGATTCCAAAGAGCTTGTGAGAAATTGGAATGTGTCAATGAACCTAATTTTCCATATTCCTTCATCATCTTCATCGTCGTCGACAGCTTCATTATCAATTAAGTCATTGGTTTGTTGTCTTTTTGGAGCCCTCTTCTTTTTCAGAGTGAAACTTAAGTAATCTTCCATTCCTTTCGGGATGCAATCTAATATGAGCCCCAACTCATTACAGATCAACCCAATTTCCTAAAATAAAAATTAGCTACTGCAAAATCTATACTGCTGCTAAGGTAAGCCAGTGCAGTAAATCTAAGCTTATACATTTTCACTTACTTTCACTCACTCCACTGCAGTAAATCTAAACTGCTGCAAAGGTAAGCCACTGCAGTACTAAGCTTATACATTTTCACTTACTTGCATAATAAGATGCCCATCATATCTTCTCAAATTGTGAATTGCCACAACTAAGTCTCGATTCAGACGAAATCCCATGTTGCACTGATTGTGAGCAGCACCTCTGTATTTTCCACAGAAATGGCAGTGGTCGCGAACAGATCTGTCACCGTTAAAGGGTTTACCACATAAGTAGCAGTCCTTAGCATCCTCATGCCTTAGTTGTTCTTCACGCGTTAGTTCCAGAGGTGCAGGCTCTCTCAAGTTAGCTTGATAACGATCATTCTTCTAAAACACAATAGAGGTTTGTAAGAGGTTTAGGTAAGTTATAGGTTTGTTAGTGGGTGTAAGATTTGTGAGACCACAAGCTACAACGATGCAATTACACAATGAAACTTACTTCAATCACAGCTTCGATGAATTTTTTGACACTTCCTTCTCCACGATAAATTATACTTTGCTCCATTTTTGGGTCGTTTCCACAACAATCCAAGACACCAACTATACCAAATCCACATGGCGTGTGATGTTCATATTTTGAAGTAGATGAATTATGCGGTCTGGGTTGGCATCCCGGCATTTTCTCGGTCAGACATTCAAAGTCCGCGTATAGCTGAAAAAAGGATTAAAATATCTAATAGGGAAGTTCAAATATATTTTTGCAATGAACAATATGTCATTAGAGATAGTGAATATTATAACTTGCTGAATTCGCTTACCAAATAAGGGCATCGTTGCATTCTATGCACATTTTTGAATTTCAGCCATTTGTCTTCAGGCATCTCGACACGTGTTGCTTCATGGATATTGCACAATTGTAGATGCTGAATTTTCTTTTCAGCAGAGTTACATGGAATAAGGCAGCGAGGGCAAAAATGTTTTTTTCTATTGCCGCAACGCTGATCGGAAAGGAGTTTATCCAGGTTTTTGATCCAGCAATAATGATTACGATCACCCTTGGTTAAAAGAAGCAGATCTATGTGTTGCTCATCATTACGCTTTGAAATGTATAGTGGAATGACGTTATCGTTATCGAGTCCATAAATATTAATTCTCAAGTCGTTGTTCCTCTCAAATTGAGGCACCTGTGTCACGGAAACTGGAAATTGAATTCCCACAAAGTTTAATTCATTGGCAAAAGGAAGGTACTTGCTAAGCCGTTGAGCATTAGTCAGTGCTGGATGTAAGGCAGCCAGCACAGACCATTTGAAGCATTCATTATCATCATTTTGGACGTTGATAATTGCCCCTTTCCTTGCAATATATTCAGGCAGAGGAATGTGCGATGAACCTCGAAGCGGTTGATACTTTGCGAAATGTACGTCTAAATGGTTGATTTTCTGAACAAGCCATCCAGAGCCTTTGCGCAAAAAATTTTCAATATGATCCAGCATTTCATTAAAACTAAGAGAAAGTTCTACTTCTTTCTCCGAACCGCGCAACAAAATTCTGTTTTTACAGTTGAAGTGAGCCTCAATCGTAATTCTGTCGTCAGTATCCTTTTCAAATGTTATCTTTAGACTCATCCACATTCTCAGTCCGTAATCTTCCTGCAAAATGTCTTCAATAGCATCAATAATAATCGGTTGCTGACTTGATAAAAAGTTTGCGGGATCAAAATCTAGTTCCATAGGGTATAATGTGAGCATTCGGAGCGCATTATTTAAAGCAGTTTGAGTAAACCGTGTTTTACATCTGGCCCGCTTTCGTGGTACCGGCGCTGGATCTTCTCGCTCAGGCAAAGGTGGTCTCTCGTTATGAATAGATTGATGCTTCTTCATATCATTTAAACGAGCAAAGGGACGTTTACATATTGGGCATTCGTGACTTTTCTTCCCTTCGTGAACTTCACGAACGTGTCGATTCTTAGTTTTGAGGTCTTTGTAGGATTTCCCACACGTCGAACACTGAAAATAACACATTTTCCTTAGTACGTTAACGCGATTATTATTGTAGACACAATGTATTAACAAAAAGCAGCAGCATCAGTTAAACAGGTTTCATCAGTCATAAACTTACAGTTATGGGAGCAGCTTGATCATTTCCACTTGAAGCTGTTGTTGAAGCTTGATCATTTCCAGCTTGTTGTTCAGTTGGCCTTTCCTAAAACAAACCCAATATTAAAATCAATAACTTTCAAAAATCTCATTAGCATATTATAAAATTTCAAAACTGTTTACATTTTTAGAATCTCTGATCAATTTCCTTTTGAATGACACCCAACATGCGATGGTTATTTTGAGTTTTGAAAAATCGATACCTCATTTGCATATTAAAAAATTTTGGAATTTTGGAAAAATTTTGACATTTTTGGAATCTCTGATCAATTTCCTCTTCAAAGACACCAACATGCCATGGTTATTTTGAGTTTTGAAAAATCGATACCTCATTTGCATATTAAAAAATTTTAAAATTTTGGAAAAATTTTGACATTTTTGGAATCTCTGATC
>JASAND010006997.1:0-16862 GCA_030248195.1 Trissonchulus latispiculum
GCGCGATAGCGCCCCTACATAATATGGGTGTAAAGGCGTCTGCGCGGCCCTCTGGAGACCGTGTTGGCCTGGTGCCAGCTAATTAGAGGTCCGGCGGTGGTAAAAAGGTTACCATCGTAAACAACTCGAGTAGTACTACAAGTACCACCATACTTTTGGTTCGAATTCGAAACTTCGAATTGTTGCACTAGGCGATAGTTACCGTGCGTTTGTTTTTTTTTTCTCGGTGAATAACGCTTATTGGAAATGCATTTTACGGCTAAGTGGTGGAACGATGTGGGCATTTGGCACCATACTACTATTATATGTTGGTAGACAGGATCCCCCCATGCTACCTTTTTTTGGTCATTTTGGCACCTGGCCAATTTTGGCTCTGTGCCAAGGTCCCAAAGTCGGACTTTCGCTATTTTTCGCAAATTTTGGTCACACTTTTCTAGAACTGGGTAGAAGCTGGAGAGGTCTAGTATCTTTTGTTGAAAATTACCAGTAGGGGTGCATAAAGTAACGAGGGGGATTTTTTAATTTTGCTCCCTAGCTTTCAGGCGATGGACCCAAACTTTGCATTTTTTTGGCCTGTTTGGGCGAAAAGTTTCTAAGTCCCACTTTTACTAGAAATGGCCTAAAAGTCACTAAAAATGGTGTTTTTCGGCCTCGGGGTGGTACCCATATATAGTAAATCGGGGTCGCTGAAAACGATGAGCATACTGCCGATACCGCCCGAAGTGACCACTGGTCAGCATGGCTCCCGTGGTTCCTCGCCCAGGGTCAAAGTTGGGAAAACTCCCTCTAAACAGCGTTTTTCGGCGTTTTGGTCGGGGGCATTTACAGTAAATCGACTACGCTCGTTTCAATGGGCATATCGCCGAAACCGATGGAAGTGACCACTGGTCACTACAGCCTACGGGGCCTATTGACCACTGGTCAAACGGCCTAAAACTGCGTTTTTCGGCGGTTTGGTCGGGGGCATATCGAGGGTATAATGGAAAAACCACGTAACTCGTATTTTTAACATTTCGAGAAAAACAGTTTTAAAAGTATCACAAACGAATCATTAGAAATTTCTTGCTAAATTATTGGTCAAGACTAGTGGCAGGGAGGACGTACTCTGTCATTACGTAACCGCTGTTAAACTGCCTAAATCTGATTGGCTAGAAGACAAAAGTGAGACATAAGTGGTTTTTCCAGAACCAAATTTCGACTTAATGACCACGATTTGGGGAAAAACCACCTAAGTAGTACTCACTTACGTGGTTTTTCCTCGTATTTCTGTGTGACGGAGAATATTTGTGACTAAGAAGAACCGCCTAAGTAGACTTACGTGGATTTTGTAAAGACTGTTTTGGAGATAGCTTCTTTTCTAGGCGCTCTATCACTTACTCGGTTTTTCCATAATGTGGGTGTTATTGGCTGCATGCACGTGGTGCACTTAACTCAATTTTAGCAAAAAGTCGAGTTACGCGGTTTTTCCATTATACTCTCGATATATAGTATATCGACTACGCTCGTTTCAATGGGCATATCGCCGAAACCGACGGAAGTGACCACTGGTCACTATAGCCTATGGGGCCTATTGACCACTGGTCAAACGGCCCAAAACAGCGTTTTTCGGCGTTTTGGTAGGGGGCATATCGACTACGCTCGTTTCAGTGGGCATATTGCCGAAACCGATGGAAGTGACCACTGGTCACTACAGCCTACGGGGCCTATTGACCACTGGTCAAACGGCCTAAAACTGCGTTTTTCGGCGGTTTGGTCGGGGGCATATATAGTATATCGACTACGCTCGTTTCAATGGGCATATCGCCGAAACCGACGGAAGTGACCACTGGTCACTACAGCCTATGGGGCCTATTGACCACTGGTCAAACGGCCCAAAACTGCGTTTTTCGGCGTTTTGGTAGGGGGCATATATAGTAAATCGACTACGCTCGTTTCAATGGGCATATTGTCGAAATTGAGGGAAGTGACCACTGGTCACTACGGCCTAGGAGTCCTATCGACCACTGGTTAAACGGCCTAAAACTGCGTTTTTCGGCGTTTTGATCGGGGGCATATATAGTAAAGCGACTACGCTCGTTTCAATGGGCATATTGCCGAAATTGAGGGAAGTGACCTGTGGTCACTACGGTCTATGGGGCCTATTGACCAGACCAGTGGTCAAACCCCTTAAAACTGTTTTGCAACGTTTTGGTTGGGGGCATATATAGTAAATCCGCTACGCTCATTTTAATGGGCATATTGCCGAAATCGAGGGAGTGACCAGTGGTCACTACTATCTATGGGGCCTATTGACCAGTGGTCAAACCCCTTAAAACAGCGTTTTTCGGCGTTTTGTTGGGGGGTATATATTGTAAATCGACTACGCTCGTTTAGCATGGCACTGTTCAAGCTCCTTGTATCCATTACCGCATTGCTGGAAAGGGATCCTTTAAAATGACAGAAGGACAAGAAATAAAAATGCTCCTCTGGAGCATGAAAAAGTAATATGGGTGATGGTGAGGTTGCAAAATCAAGAGAGGACTAGTCTTTAAAATGCTTAATATGGGGCTAGGTTAAAAAATAGAAGAGGACTAGGTTGTGAGCGAATTAATATGGGCACAGCTTCGCCGAACAACCCATATTCGCGGGATTTCACGTTTCGTCTTAGCTTAGAGCTATCAATGTCAGTCAATAAAACATTTAAGCAGTTGAATACTCATCGAATATAGCTGTTTGCGTGTACTGTTAGACTAGCTGCTAGGAATATATACTTAAATTATCACCATTTTGTTGTGTTGAACTACCGCAGGCTCTACTACTAGGAGAGGTCTAAGGATATGATGCTAAAGCTATTGGTCCAAGTCAGGAGGAAATAGAAGATCGTGGGAGAGTCCTAAATTATTCTTGAATATAAATTTTCCGTATAAATGGATACGTAAAATGGTTAGTATGAAGCACTTATCGAAGAAAACGTTTGCTAAAATAAAAGTTCGAATAAAGCTCGAGCACATACCGTAGCTGTATAGGTTATTTATGAACTATAAACCAAATGTATCGTAGATATGCATAATAATTTACATTTACAAACCGCGAATATGGGTTGTTCGGCGAAGCTGTGCCCATATTAATTCGCTCACAACTTAGTCCTCTTCTATTTTTTAACCTAGCCCCATATTAAGCATTTTAAAGACTAGTCCTCTCTTGATTTTGCAACCTCACCATCACCCATATTACTTTTTCATGCTCCAGAGGAGCATTTTTATTTCTTGTATATATATATATATATATATATATATATATATATATATATATATAAAGTAACAAAAATGCTCCGCACAAAAGGGGATAATATGTGTGTTGGGCCTATGTCTGTCGTTTAAATTCCGGTTGAGAAAGCAAGTATATAAATCCGACGCAGCAAGTTTGGGTGGGTGGTTCTATGGCGAAAGTTGTTCAGTTCGGTGCGGGCTTTCATTTGGTACCAAATTTGACCACTTTTGAAAATTTTAATTTTTGACCCAAAATCGCCTAAGTCCCCACCCCACCCCATTACAGCCCTCTACAGCCACTTTAGGTACGCACTTCTATGACAAAAGTTGCTCAGTTCGATGCGGGCTTTCATTTGGTACCAAATTTGACCACTTTTGAAAAATTTTATTTACCCAAAATCACCTAAGTCCCCACCCCCACCCTACCACAGCACTCCACAGCCGCTTTGAGCATGCAATTCTATGACAAGAGTTGTTCAGCTCACTTAGGGCTTTCATTTGGTACCAAATTTGACCACTTTTGAAAAATTGTATTTTTGACCACTTGACCCCCTACCCGATTTACCCTTCAAACGGCAATGTGGAGCCAGTCCAGCAAAATGGGTGGGTCGGACGGCAAAACGGACTCCGGGAATGAGCTGGGCGCACCAGAAAACCTCTATGGACAAAGTTTTGAGAGGCCATGCACAGTCCTATATGGTGTTCTTGGAAGTCGGTACCGACTTGACCCTCCCGACAGCAAAGTGGAACCAGCCCAGCAAAATGGGTGGGTCGGACGGCAAAACAGACACCGGAAATGAGCTGGGCGCACCAGAAAACCCCTATGGACAAAGTTTTGAGAGGCTATGCACAGTCCTATATGGTGTTCTTGGAAGTCAGTACCGACTTGACTCTCCCGACAGCAAAGTGGAACCAGCCCAGCAATATGGGTGGGTCCGACGGCAAAACTGCTTACGGGAATCAATTCGCCGTGCCAGAAAACCTTTGTATGAAAGAATTGAGCTTTCTGCGATCGCACCTGCGGCGCAAAAAAAGTAGCGATTCTTAAATGGCGAATGGGGTACTACCAGACCCTATACCCCTTTAGGTCCGGCCTCCGCTGCAGATTACGTGAAAGAGGCGGAAAGTCAGGACAATACGACCATTAAATAGGAGAAACCGGAAAAAAACATCGCCGCCATAACCGGTCCGGGGCACAACTTTTTAACGGAAAGTGATACGGGGCTGAAACTTCGCACACATACTAAACTCGATGTGCTCTACAATTTGCGAATGAAATCTGCGCAGGATCTGCGCAGGATTTTGCGCAGCCTCTGCGCAGCTTATTTTACGGTGTCTCCAGGGACTTTTGACACATATTATAGGGGTCGCTGCCGCGACCCCTATGATACATATACAATGTGTTTATGTGTTAAACATACCAAATTTTTCAATTCATTGACCTCATTTTTCAACAAAAACTAATATATTTTGATGCAGTCATGCTAAAAATAACCCGCTCTTTCATTTGGAACGATTAGAAATGCTCCTGGCAAAAGCGGGGTGGGTTTTTCCCGCATATGGATTTTAAAAATTTCTGGCCAAAAATCTGAAGTGGGGTTTCCCCGCTTGACTATAGTTAGGGGGAGAAACAACGATTTTCGAAATAAGGTTATTACTCGCAACAGACTGTGGCTAGCCAGACGGCTTATATACCAGCACGTGGGCTTGACCTGTATATACTGTCTGTCTACACACCACTAAAATCATCACTTGGTAGTACTTCACACGGGCTAGCTTCAATATATATATATATATATAAACCATCTTTTCCCCCCGCAAATGGGGTAAAAAAGATGGGGCTGGGGAAAAAAGATACCAAGTTTCGTTACTTTACCACAATAACAGCACAGAAATGGCATTTAAAGGCATAAAACGCAATTTGTTACCAGCAGCCAGGCTCAATATCATCCATCAGGCAAGTCAAGCTTAGTAATGGCCCAACATTGCTAGGAAACTAAGAATTTTTCTACAAAATCTTATTTTCTCCTGTAATTTATAATTCAATCGTCTTCTGTGTTAACTTGCAATGATAAAATACACCTTTTGCAGTATTAACCTGCCAGAAATTGAGTATTATTTTGATGGGTGGCACAATCGCACAAAAGTGTTCAGGTGTCATCCATTTCGGGAGTAGTTTTTTTGCAGATCTACACTTATGAAACTCTCTGGAATGCACACAGTTCATAATATCACAAAAATGTTGCTTATGGACCCTCATTTTCTTGTTATCCGCATGATTTGTCTCCCTGGGAATATTTGCCAGCATTCCTCCACAGGGGCAGGTCGTATAGCGTTTTTCGGCAGCGGAAGGTCTATTGGGGGGTATAACAGTTCAAATGAGCAAACAATTAGTCGTTATTTTTGCTTATATAGATCAGAAAAACGAAACTGCGGGGGAAAAAGCACACCGTTGTTTTTCCCCTCCGGTGGTAAAACTGGGGGGGGGAAGACGGTCACTATTCTCAACCGTGTGACCTAGCGAAAATACGACTAGCCCACGTTATAGAGCACATCCACAAACCCCTTCATGCACCAAGCAAAATTCTGTAACTATTACCAGTAAGTTGGCATAATCTTAGACAGTTTGAAAAATCCTTAGGTTTTTGGGCCATTTTTGGGTGTCAACTTTGGACCAATGCCACACGAACGCTCAATCGACAGGAACGGTAATTTTGTATTATGCTCTTAAGTACAAGACTTGAACTTTCATTTGCACTAGATTTTGTATCTCTATCATGTGCCAGTCTAGCAGGGTGAGTCATTGTTTCCCCCCACTTTGCCGGTGATGTTTTTTACATCCCCGACTATATTTTTAAAAAAACAAGTGGTTCTGAGCAGGCACAATCCAGGGTATTTTTTGGGGTTTTTTTCGGGGGGGGGGCTTCCCGGGGGGGGCCGGACCCGGGGGGGGGAAGAAATTTTCGGGGGGCGGGGGAGAATTTTTTGCAAAAATGAGCCAAAAAATGGTATTTTTTGGCGTATTTTGTATGGTGAAACGCAAAAAGTGCTCAAAAATGCCAGGATTTAAGCTAAAAATAGCTATGTTTACGAAAAAATCTCCGGCGAAGCCGAAAAATTTTTGAAAATTGGCCTATTTTTGGCAAAAATTTGGGCCTCCAAAAAATCCTGGGGGGGAAGCAAAAATCCCGGGAGGGGGCGATTTCGGGGGGGGGGGAGACATTTTCGGGGGAAGGTCAATTTCTGGGGGGCCCACCCGCCCCCCCCCCCTGTAAAAATACCCTGCACATGATGTATCAGCTTGTAGACCAAAGCGTCCTCCACATTGAAAACAATTGGCCAGATTGACCCAAAAATGAATTCAGGGCGTTATCTTGAAGTATGAAATTGGCCAAAGTGACCCAAGTGATATATATACTGAGAGAATAATGGCAAAAACCAAAACTTTTCTTATCTTTTCGCTTAAAACTACGGGACTGGTCCCAGACTTTTAAAGAGCACGAAAATAGGTTATTACGAAAGTTTTAGCTATTTAAGCAAAGGATTAAAGCCGTCTGAGTCAAAAACACCCGAAAGAAACCAGCACCTTAAATAAAGTCAAAACTGTGGGGGAAAAGCACACCTTTGTTTTCCTCCTCAGGTGGAAAATGTGTGGGGGAAAAAGATGGTCACTATTTCTCAACCGTGTGACCTAGCGAAAATCCGACTAGCCCACGTTATAGAGCACATCCACAAATCTCTTCATGCACAAAGGAACTCCTGTAATTCTTACCAGTAAGTTGGCATGATCTTAGAAATTTGAAAAATCCTTAGGTTTTAGCTTCATTTTGGGTGTCAACTTTGGCCCACGCCTCACGAAACTCAATCGACGGGAACAGTTATTTGTATTATGATCTTAAACAAGACTCGAACTTTCATTTGCGCTAGATTTTGTATCTCTATCATGTCCCAGTCGAGCAGGGTGAGCCACTGTTTTCCCCCATTTTGCCGGTGATGTCTTTCCCCCCCTCTGATTTATGCATTACATACCCAACAAATCGTTTCAGGTTATCGGCCCAGGAAGGCATCACTCTGTTCATGAGATCCGCAGTGATTCGTAATACGTACGCTTAAGTTAGAACTGAGCTATCATTCCATAAGGATCCGGCTGTCGATAACTCTGCTACGTAACATATAACTGGTGTGGTGGACCAATTCTTACATATGGCCTCAACCCAACCAGTCTGTTAGCTTTGTAGCAGGTGAATATGCTGTACGCTTTTCTGTATCAAAATATTCTAAAGCACAACAGACAAACAACTGAACTCACGCAGTTAGAAGTCGGCCCAGGAAGCCCCTCCCCCGGAAAAATCCCTAAAATACCCTGCCAAGGAAGGTATAGCGCGGCGGAAAAAAACCCAGTCCGATACTGGCTTTTTCCTACAGGGGTGGGGCACCCCCCCCCCCAGAAATTCGTCCCCCCAAGACTTGGGTGGCCCCCCCAGGATTCGGGCCTTCCACCCCCCCCCCCAGAACTTTAAAGTGCCCGGAAAAATAGGGTTTTGAAGATTTTTAGACATATTTAAGCATTTTTTAGCTATTTTAAGCTTAAATTTAGGTTAAAAATAATTAATATATATTTTAGCTCAGCAGCAAAATATAGCAATTTTTTTCGAAAAAATTTTCTCCCTCCCCAAAAATCCTTGCCCCCCAGACTTCCCCCCCCCCAGAAAGTTTTGCCTAGGAAAAAGCCAGCGATATGCGGGAAAAACCCAGCGCCAATGTGAGTCACCCATATGAGCCAGATCGGATTTTAATAGCCTATTATACAAGAACAAAAAGTGCTCCTTCGTCGCATGTAAAATACATATGAGTCTTCGTAGGCCTGGCTTATCCCTAGTGGGGGGGGGGGGGGGGGGGGCCGCCCCCCATTCGGCGACCTCCCCCCCATTCGAGGAGCCCCCCCCCCCCCATAAATTCCGACCTCCCCCCCATAACCCCAAAAATTGCCAAATTTTACCATTTTTACCCTAAATTTTCAAAAAATTTTCCGGCTTCGCCGGATTTTAGACTAAATTTTCGCTATTTTAGCTTAAAAAACACCTAAAATTAATCGTGTTTTAGCGATTTTTAGCAGTTAGTACGCAAAAAACCCACAAAAATTCGAAAAAATTTCTAAAATATGCCCCCCCCCCATTTTGGGTGAGCCCCCCCCATAAAAAATTGCCAAGGGATAAGCCAGGTAGGCAGGTTGTACATAAGCAAAAACTAGCCTGTAAAATACATATGAGTTCCGTAGGGAGGTTGTAAATTGAGGAAAACAAGTTGCAACCGCTTAACATATGAGCCTGTCCTACAATGAGGCTCATATTGGCGTATGTCATAACACGAATAATTTGCAGATACGTATATATATATATATATATATATATATATATATATATATATATATATATTACTTTTATATAAATACATACTGCATAAAGCTTTTCATTACAAATTGTCCTTCATATAATGTTGACCAGTCATTATAGTGTGCATATGCTCAATACGGTATATACGCCATGAGGCGCTCTGACGCACAGCCAAGTGGGAACGCATTCTGCGTGTGTATGTGAAAGTGTTTCGACAATGCATTAGGTGTACCGTGTACCACAGCGTATCGCGAAATATGAGGTGTGCCATAGTGTTTCAGGAAACATCAGGTTGCATGTACAGTTCAGCTTGAGCAGTCATAGTTCACTTCAGTCCATTTCTTCTGGGAAAACAACGTCTATTCATTTTTCCGTGAAGCTATAATGTGAATGAAGCTGAGGTTCTTTAATGAGGTTTTAATGTGGAATGCACTGTGACGCCAATATGAGACTCGCTGTAGGACAGGCTCATATGTATGTTAAGCGGTTGCAACTTGTTTTCCTCAATTTACAACCTCTCTACGGAACTCATATATATTTTACAGGCAAGTTTTTGCTTATGTACAACCTGCCTACGAAGACTCATATGTATTTTACATGCGACGAAGGAGCACTTTTTGTTCTTGTTTTCTATTATTTTATATATGTATATATGCTCCTGAAGGTATGTAAAGATATCTTTCAACAGTAGCAAGCAAGCCAACCACAGCACTCCACAACCACTCTGAGCATGCAGTTCTATGACAAATGAAAAATTTTATTTTTGACCGAAAATCGCCTAAGTCCCCACCCCACCCCACCACAGCCCTCTACAGCCACTTTAGGTACGCACTTCTATGACTATAGTTGCTCAGCTCGCTTAGGGCTTCCATTTGGTACCAAATTTGACCACTTTTGAAAAATTTTATTTTTGACCGAAAATCGCCTAAGTCCCCACCCCACCACACCAGAGCACTCTACAGCCACTTTGACCGTGCAGTTCTATGACAAAAGTCGCTCAGCTCGCTTAGGGCTTCCATTTGGTACCAAATTTGACCACTTTTGAAAAATTTCATTTTTGACCGAAAATCACCTAATTCCCCACCCCACCTCACCACAGCCACTTTCAGCATGCAGTTCTATGACAAAAGTTGCTCAGCTCGCTTAGGGCTTTCATTTGGTACCAAATTTGACCACTTTTGAAAATTTTCATTTTCGAACCCATGACCTCCCACCGACCTGACCCTCCAGATGGCAAAGTGGAACCAGCACAGCAAGATGGGTGGGTCAGACGGCGAAACGGACACCGGGAATTAGCTGGGCGCACCAGAAAACCCCTATAGACAAAGTTTGGAGAATTTATGTACAGTCCTATATGGTGCTCCCGGAAGTCGGTACCGACCGGACCCTCCAGACGGACAAGTGCAACCAGCCCAGCAACTTGGGTTACTCGGGCAGCAAAACTGATAGCGGGAATCTATTCTCCGTCCCAAAAAACCTTTGTATGCAAAATTTGAGCCAGCCATGTAGCAAAATAAGCGAAAAATTTAAGTTCAAAGTTCAACCCAAAATTCACCAATTTTGGCCGACCAGTACCGAAAAATTACGCATGCAGACGGAAAATCATACAGCATATGAACGACCCCGATATGAGTTCTGTTTAACCATATAGTCAGTATTACCCCATATATAGCCCAGTCTGACTTATTAAGGCGCCTTTGAAGCATACTTTTTGGCCATTTTAGCGTTTCGGCCGACTTTGGCCCCCAGCCAAAAATTTTTTCCGGCTCTGGGAGGCATAAAAACTAGCTTATTTTCTTATTTTTGATCTGTACTACAAGAATATATAGGGGTTTCATAGGCAAAAATTTTTCTATCTGTAGT
Organism: Trissonchulus latispiculum; assembly: GCA_030248195.1. Taxonomy (NCBI): domain Eukaryota; kingdom Metazoa; phylum Nematoda; class Enoplea; order Enoplida; family Ironidae; genus Trissonchulus; species Trissonchulus latispiculum. Next base: position 10,505 of record JASAND010006997.1, read on the forward strand.
TATTCAAGCTACAAACCCCCTTATGAGTCATCAAAAGCGAGAAACCGGAAAAAACATCACTCTCGTAAGCGATTTTTGGCATATATAACTTTTTAACGGAAACTGGTACGGGGATGAAACTTCAGGAACATACTAAACTCGACACGTACAATTTTTTGCGCACATAATCTGCGCAGCCTTGTTTTACACGGTCATTCGACCATTTTCACTCATACGTATTATAGGGGTCGCTACTGCGACCCCTCTGATAAAGCGGATTAAATACCAATTAAATAAGTTAATGAATTAATTTTTAGCTTAAACCAAATTTTTTTACAATTTTGGCACCACTAACAGTCGGAGCTCCGCGGAGCTCCGGTGCTCCGACAGCACGCTCCGGCCGGAGCTCCGGAGCGGGCAAACTTCTCAGCGCACATCACTATAAACAATAATATGATTTAATAATTAATAATCTTAAAGAGCGTCCAAAACTAGCCTAGAGGGTGTGTTATTGTAGCTCCCGCTGCCTCTCAGCAATTTTTTGGGACTTTGAAAGTTTTGGAATTTTTGGTCCCAACATGGGGGCCAGGCAGGATCAACTTTGGGAGGTCACCCTGAACTACTGGAAAAACGTAGCCCAAAACGGATTACAGTTTCACAGAGGACATGTCTCGAGCTTCACGATGGTGTATGCAATTTGGCTCTAGTACCTGGGTGCGACCTGGGGGTGACCTAGACTCGGCGGCAAAAAACCCATGTGCGGGAAAAAACCCAAATTTCAAAATGAAAATTGTTTCTAACCGTTAGCAGCAAAGGAAAAATTCATGCATTTCTGAGCTCAATAGAGCCTCCTGATTAATTTGGTATAGATTTTACCTAGATTCAACCTTCTGTGTGTGGTCCAGGTGGCCAAAATCTAACATGGTGCCATTTCAAGCTAAATTTTTTAATTTCATCAAAATCCGCTAATTTTTCACTAAAATAGGTCGGGTTGACTTTAAATGCAATAAAATACGTTTTCTATGTGATAGGATGTTAAAACTGCAGGAATTAAGCAAATTTCACAAATGTCCAAAATTTGCCTATGTTTAGTCAAGCGGGAAAAAACCCACTTTTCAGATTTTTGGCCAGAACTTTTTAATGGTTTGACATATCGAAATGCTGATTATACAGGTAGCTAGGCCTAGTCGTAAGCTTTCTTATGAGCTATAGAACACCTCTGTAGGGTGTGCCGTTAGCGAGAAAAATTGTCCCAAACTGGCGGGGAAAAAACCCACTGCGGGAAAAAACCCATATGCGGGAAAAAACCCACCCCAAAACATTTTTGGCAAGTTGCCAGGAGCATTTCTAACCGTTCCAAATGAAAGAGCGGGTTGTTTTTAGTACAACTGCATCAAAATATATATATTAGTTTTTGTACTAAAATTGAAGTCATATGGTCATTTGAAAATGCTGCATCTTTAACACATAAACATAATAGGCAAATTTTGGAAATTTTTAAAATTTGTTTATTTTCGGCAGTTTAAGCATCCTATCGTGTAGAAAACGTGTTTTTCTTGTATTTAGAGCCAAACTAGACCCATTTTAAGGCAAAAATAAGCATTTTTGGCCAAAATTGAAATTTTGGCTTGAAATGGCACCGTGTCCGATTTAGACCGACCGACCTGGACCATCCATAACAGTACGAACCCAGGTAAAACCTATACCAATTTAATCTATAAGCTCTATTAAACATATTGGTTTGACCTTTCCGGTCAATGGTTAGAAAGAAAAAGTGGGTATTTTCCCGCATGGGCGAGTGGGTTTTTTCCCCGCTTGACAATATATATATACAAGAACCAAAAATGCTCCTCTGGAGCATGAAAAAGTAATATGGGTGATGGTTAGGTTGTAAAATTAAGAGAGGACTAGTCTTTAAAATACTTAATATGGGGCTAGGTTCAAAAATCAGGCCTCGGACATCGCAATTCTGGAAAAGTAGGAAAAAAGTAGGAACAACTTTTCAAAAAAGTAGGAAAAAGTAGGAACAAAAAGTAGGAATTTTCACAAAAGTAGGAATTTTCAGACTTCATAATACATTTTGCAGAGCAAGTTATCTAATCTTGCCTTCAATAAAACAGCTTTTTCGTATGGCTCAATTAAGGGGGGGCTACAAAAGGTTTTCCGATTGGCCTACTTTTTGGCGAGGATATAGAGCATGGGCTGGGCTTATTCTAGTGGGGGTCCCATAAACACCCTTCCCCCAAACTCCCCCAAAAAGTGGGCGCCCCTTTTGGTACCAAATTTGGCCCTGAAAAAAATCGCTCAGAAGGCCAAATTTTCAAAAATTTTCCGGCTTCGCCTGAGATTTTTACTCAATTTTTGCCCTTTTGAACACTAAATCTGCTTATTTTTGCTGTAAAAATCAACTTTCATAGTATATGGCAGAAACAGCGCTATTTTTAGCATATTATTTTTCGAAAAATTCTCGCCCCCCCCCAAAATTCCTTGCCCCTCTCGGACTTTTAGGGGGCCCCCAAGGAGCCCCTCCCAAGAAAAAATCCCTAGAGAATAAGCCCAGATGGGTGTGGTTAAAAATATTGGGTACTGAGATCTTAGTTGCCTTCCAGCCATGTGCAGCCGTAGCGTTGTTTATGTGACCGACCCCTTTTTTCACAACTACCAACATAATTAGTTAAAAATCTCTGCTGGCTGCAAGACCCTAGCTTCAAGGTTGCCATTTGCCAATATGATTTGGCACATATGCCCCTACCTGCACAAAAAAACTAGACGTCTGTGTCTTTTCTGCATCTAAGGGAATTACTCTTCAAAGTTGAAGTTTAGCAAAAATTTAAAATATTTTTGGCTAACGAAAGGAAAATTTTATTACTGGTGCGAGCTACAAGGCTGTAATTTGGCATATACAGAGGCCCTATAGGAGTACTTAACTTATTTGTGCCAAATGGCAAGAAATTCTGCCACGTGAAAAACTTTTTGTCAACTTTGATCTTCAAAAATTGCCAAAAATCAAAGGGAATTAAGGGGGGGGCTACTAAAATCGACTTGCCCCTACTTTGTCCGATTGGTCTACTTTTAGGCGAAGATATAGAGCATGGGTGTGGTAAATATCGGGTACTGAGATCTTAGCTCGTTTTTGTTCTCGATTTTTGCCGGAAAAAACCAACCCCTAATTCCTCATTACGTATTAAAGCATTTCAAGACGATCATAGTCAAGCGGGAAAAAACCCACTTTCAGATTTTTGGCCAGAACTTTTTAATGGTTTGACATATCGAAATGCTGATTATACAGGTAACTAGGCCTAGTCGTAAGCTTTCTTATGAGCTATAGAACACCTCTCTAGGGTGTGCCGTTAGCGAGAAAAATTGTCCCAAACTGGCGGGAAAAACCCACTGCGGGAAAAAATCCATATACGGGAAAAAGCCTACCCCAAAAAAATTTTTGGCAAGCTGCCAGGAGCATTTCTAACCATTCCAAATGAAAGAGCGGGTTGTTTTTAGTACAACTGAATCAAAACATATTAGTTTTTGTACTAAAATTGAGGTCATATGGTCATTTGAAAATGTTGTATCTTTAACACATAAACATAGGCAAATTTTGGAAATTTTTTAAAATTATGTATTTTCGGCAGTTTGAGCATCCTATCGTGTCGAAAACGTGTTTTTCTTGTATTTAGAGCCAAACTAGACCCATTTTAAGGCAAAAATAAGCATTTTTGGTCAAAATTGAAATTTTGGCTTGAAATGGCACCGTGTCCGATTTAGACCCCCTGGACCCCCCTTAACAGTACGAACCCAGGTAAAACCTATACCAATTTAATCTATAGGCTCTATTAAACAAATGTATGTATTGGTTTGACCTTTCCGGTCAATGGTTAGAAAAAAATTTAATTTTGAAAAGTGGGTTTTTTCCCGCCGTGGGTTTTTTTCCCGCCAACTCCAGGTCACCCCCAGGTCGCACCGGAGAGGTCAGAGCAGTGTGACATAATAATATCATCATGAAGCGCAACAGATGCCCTACAGGTACATATAATCCGCTTTGGTCTAAGTCTTTCCAGTAGTTCAGGGTGGCCCGGCAAAGTTTGCCAAGTTTGCCAAATTTCGGCACTTGGTCGGACCAAAATTTCCAAAAATTTCAAAGTCCCAAAAAATTTGCAGGGAAGCAGTGGGAGCTACCATAATACACCCTCTAGGGTTATTTTGGATGCTCTTCAAGATAGGCTATTAAAATCCTAGATAGCTCATACCGGTAAGCCCACACTGGGGGTGGGTTTTTTCCCGCATTGGCGAGTGGGTTTTTTCCCGCTTGACTATAACCGTCCAAAAGTATTGAAGTTGTAAAACCCTTCCCAGTTTCTGCGATAGAAAATAGTATATACGCGAGCTGAAATTCTGTACGCGAGCCGGCAGAGCCCACCTTGCTCACCACACAAAATTTGAGCTAAATAAAGCAACATTTGTGCATTTTTGGCATTTCGGACCCCCTTTCCAACTTCAAAAAATTTTTTGAAGGCTTGTAAAAACTTTTCCAGTGTTCAGCAACTTGATGCTTTCTATTAGAGTAACCTCAACACCTGAATGAGTGGTAAAATTTCCCTGACCCTTGTGAAAGCTATTTTTGTTTCAACGACCTGGCTTATTTCTAGGCTAAAATTTATTGGGGTGGGAGGCTTGAAGTTGTCTCCATGGCTGACCAAAAATGGAGGGATCTTTTTGAGAAACGTTTCTAATTTTTAGGTTTTGTGCAGAAACTGTTAATAAACGCTGAAAACGACTAATGTTAGGCGTTTTAAGCTAAATAAGCTAACGCAGTACCTGCTTCTGGCGGGAAATTTATAAATTTTTGTATTTTTATTCACCATTAAAACTGGCAAACTGAAGAAATGTTGTCAACTGGCTGCAAATTTATGTTTGATTATCTCAATTAATGTCAAGAACATCGAAAAACTAAATGCAGATTATCATTAAGTCAGCGATTTTTGGACAATTTACTGTGAATTCAGGCCGATTCCGTCTTCCAGAGGAAAAAAGTAGGAAAAAGTAGGAATTTTTGACCCAAAGTAGGAAAAAAGTAGGAACATACGAAAAAGTAGGAAAAAAGTAGGAAAAGTAGGAACTGTCCGAGCACTGAAAAATAGAAGAGGACTAGGTTGTGAGCGAATTAATATGGGCACAGCTTCGCCGAACAACCCATATTCGCGGGCTTTCACGCTTCAATGCAAATCATTATTCATATCCACAATGCATTTATAGTGCATAAATAATCGACTGCTATGCATTCGAGCTTTAATGGAACTTTCATTTAGCAAACTTGTCTTTCAAGAAAAAAGCTCTATTCTAACCAGAGCATTTTATCCAGTTTTACGGCAAATTTATATTTCATTAATAATTTTAGGATTCTGACATTCTATTTTTAATAGCTTTAGCATCGTATTCTTAAATCTCTTCTCGTTGCTTGCCGCAGTTCAATACGATCAAACAATGATAATTACGTATATATTCCTAGCTACTCTAACGCTGTATGTATATAAACAACATTCAATGAGTATTCAACTCCTTCAACTTCATTCAACTCATTCAACTTATTATTAACTGATATTGATAACTCTGTAAGTGACAAATGCTAAGTCGAAGCGTGGAATCCCGCGAATATGGGTTGTTCGGCGAAGCTGTGCCCATATTAATTCGCTCACAACCTAGTCCTCTTCTATTTTTGAACCTAGCCCCATATTAAGTATTTTAAAGACTAGTCCTCTCTTAATTTTACAACCTAACCATCACCCATATTACTTTTTCATGCTCCGGAGGAGCATTTTTGTTTCTTGTCCTTCTGTCATTTCAAAGGATCCCTTTCCAGCAATGCACTAATTGATATAAGGAGCTTAAACAGTGCCCTAGGCCAGGCTAAAAGTGATTATATTTATAGCACAGATATACACACCATTGAATTCCCATCTCCGCTCGAAGTGTTTGGTAAACTGACTTTAAAGACTTTCATTTTGGACCACCACTGGAACCCTGACTCACAGGTCTCCGTGGTCAGGGCTCACATGTACCGACTTCGATAGCTGGGGTTTTTTAGGCAAAGAAAGTGGGGGGACGCCCCCCCCCCCCACTAGTGGGGGGGAGGTTCAAAAGTGGGGGGGGAATAAAATGAGCTAAAAATGCCAAAAATGCAGTATAAAAAGCCTGTTTTCTACATATACTGTTATAACCAAGCTTAAAAGTGCTCAAAGATTAAGTTTTGGCACCAAAATAGACGATTATTGACCAAAAAATTCCGGCGAAGCCGGAAAATTTTTGAAAATTTTGACCAAAAATCCTAAAAATTTGGCAATTTCTGGGCACCTTAAGGTGAGTGGGGGCGGGGGGAGCCCAAAAA
>JASAND010006998.1:0-12277 GCA_030248195.1 Trissonchulus latispiculum
GAAAANNTGNTTTTTAGGGTAAAATATCCTGAATTTTTCAGGGGTACCAATATTTTTGTTGTAGCATTTTTTCAGTGTCCTCAGTAAGATCCCGTTCCAAGTAGACCCGGGCATACCAAGTAGCCCCGTTCTCAGCAATGGGGGGCAATCTGGAACAACACACGTTAAACACATAAATTCCCAAGTAAGCCATGTATATATATATATATATATAATACATAAGTACAAATCTTATACACCTGCTCCCTGTCTAGTGAACCCTTAGACTGTGTCTATTCCTCCTCTGAACACCTCAGTTACCACTGACGTCCAAGCCAGCACTGAGTCTGAATCAGAGTCAGCCCATGATGACAATAAGCCGGTTTCGTGCCCACAGAATCCGGATCTTCAGGTTGCTTCTGCGGTTTCGGAGATGCCTTGCGGTGACTTTGTGGCGGCCAAATTCATCGACGTCACCGGAAAGGCCGCTTGGTTCATCGGTAGTGTGAAGGTGTACTAATCCAGAAGCCTGTCTCATCATTTGAAAAACCTACATGAGGATGCGACCAGAAAAACCATGACAAATGACGATTTCCGATATTTTCAGTGGCCGGAGAGATGATGATACGGCTCTTCCTAGCTTAGTATATATTTATTGCAGAGTGAATTTAGGGGGAACTCAGAATGCCGTAAAATTCTCTCCACGCTTTCCGATTCCGTCAGTGACCTCATAGAGGACATGTTAACCGAAGATTTGACCAAATCGTCGACTTTGTCTTCAACTTTTGGGGGGAACTTTACGCTACGTGTATTAAACGTTTTCCGACTGTTTTTGTCAGTTTTTTTCATTTCTATGCTTTTATTTCCAGAACTTTGTTTAAAAACTGCCTTAAAAGTGCAAATTTTAACATTGTTGTACTTTGACCTGATTGGTTTGCTTTATATAAGTGTTTGTGTAAGTAAAAAAAGTTTGGTAGAAATTTGTTTGTCTTCAATTTCTCTACATTTTAGATAGCATTAGTTTCGGTTAGACTCTAAGAATTGAGTAATAATAGAGTAAAAGCGTCAGCGGTCGTCATCTTGTACCAAGATGGGCCAAGGGGCTACTTGGTATGGGTAACTTGGTATGATGGAATTTTAGGCCCAATGCGCACACATGTCTACTATATACAACAAACTTTGCAGTCCCAAGTAGCCCCGAGCTCGCAGAATCGATAGGCATAATTTTTGTCTAGACCAGTCAGGGCTATGATGAATGGCAGCATTTCTACCAAAATTTTTGTCCCAAGTTGCCCCACCCCCCTATATGTGTGAAAAGTGGCTGGAGACAGTGTAAAATAAGCTGCGCAGAAGCTGCGCAAAATCCTGCGCAGATCCTGCGCAGATTTCATGTGCAAATTGTAGAGCACATCGAGTTTAGTATGTCTGTGAAGTTTCAGCCCCGTATCACTTACCGTTAAAAAGTTGCGCCCCGGACCGGTTATGGCGGCGATGTTTTTTTTCCGGTTTCTCCTATTTGATGGTTGTATTGTACATAATGTTCGCCGCTTTCACGTGATCTGCAGCGGTGGGCCAACCTAAAGGGCTATATATAGGGTCTAGTAGTACACTCTAAAGAATTTAAGAATCACAACTTTTTTGCGCCGCAGCTGCGCCACAGCGCAGCAGTAGCGCCGCAAAGTCGGCTCATAGCGAAAAGTGACCATTTCTGTGGTCGTCGCTCAGGTCGAACGTTACGAGCTGGAGCTGATTTCTTTTTATATTCAGAAATTACAGATATTGAACTAACTAACGGTCCAGGTTGCGTTTCTCTATCACTTCCCTAGCGACCACAGTGGCCCGTGAAAGATGGCGAAAAAGCGAGAAATTTCGCTATCTATTTAACTTTGAAAGCTCTAATCTTTCATACAATGGTTTTCTGGCACGGAGAATCGATTCCCGCAGTCAGTTTTACCGTCAGACCCACCCATCTTGCTGGGCTGGTTCCACTTTGCCGTCGGGAGGGTCAAGTCGGAAACCGCTTCCTGGAGGTCCATAGTAGGCTCTACCTGGCCTCTCAAAACTTTGTCTATAGGGGTTTTCTGGTGTGCCCAGCTCATTCCCGGTGTCCGTTTTGCCGTCTGACGTAACTATTTTGCTGGGCTGGTTCCACTTTGCCGTCGGGAGGGTCAAGTCGGAAACCGCTTCCTGGAGGTCCATAGTAGGCTCTACCTGGCCTCTCAAAACTTTGTCTATAGGGGTTTTCTGCTGTGCCCAGCTCATTCCCGGTATCCGTTTTGTCGTCCGACGTGTCTATATTGCTTAGGGACTTAGGGCTTTTGGGGGGACTTATATTAGGGATCGACCGGAACTCCAAAAAACCGAAACCGGAAAAGAACCGGAACCGGAACTGGCTTTAAAAAACCGGAACCGGAACCAGCTCTTTAACACTAGAAAAATAGAAAATTTTTTCTGACGTTTTGGACAATTTTTCGCTTTTTGCTTTGCTGGGCTTGTTCTACTTTGCCGTTTGAAGGGTCAGTCGGGTGGGAGGGTCAAATGGTCGAAAATAACGTTTCTCAAAAGTGGTCAAATTTGGTATCAAATGAAAGCCCTATGCGATCTGAGCAACTTTTGTCACAGAAGTGCATGCTCAAAGTGGCTGTGGAGTGCTGTGGTGGGATGGGGTGGGGACATAGGCGAATTTGGTTCAAAAATAAAATTTTTCAAAAGTGGTCAAATTTGGTACCAAATGAAAGCCCTAAGCGAGCTGAGCAACTTTTATCATAGAACTGCATGCTCAAAGTGGCTGTAGAGTGCTGTGGTGGGGTGGGGTGGGGACTTAGGCGATTTTGGGTCAAAAAGAAATTTTTTCAAAAGTGGTAAAATTTGATATCAAATGAAAGCCCTAAGTGAGCTGAGCAACTTTTGTCATAGAACTGCGTACCCAAAGTGGCTGTAGAGTGCTGTAGTGGGGAGGGGTGGGGACATAGGCGAATTTGGTTCAAAAATAAAATTTTTCAAAAGTGGTAAAATTTGATATCAAATGAAAGCCCTAAGTGAGCTGAGCAACTTTTGCGGTGTCGGATTTATGCCTTTCTCAACCGGAATTTAAAGGATAGACATAGGCCCAACACACATATTATCCCCTTTTGTGCGGAGCATTTTTGTTACTTGTATATATATATATACAAGTAACAAAAATGCTCCGCACAAAAGAGGATAATATGTGTGTGTTGGCTGTGTCTGTATACACTAGCGTAGCCAGAAAAAAATTTCGGGGGGGGGCAAGCCAAAAATTTTTCAAACTTAACTGTTGCAGTTAAAAAGTGAACCACAAGCATTTTATTAAGTTAGCTTATTTTTCGGGCTTTAAACTAGCAGTTTCTGAGATATAGAAAATTCAAAATGCCGCCGTTACATGATTTTGGCAACTGCCACCAGTTGGGGGGTCTGGGGGGCGGAGTCCCCCAGAAGTTGACGAATTTTTAAATTTTGCTGCCTGAAATGAATTTTTTCTGAGCTTTTTCCTCGTGTAAGGTAAGGTACAATTATAAAGGTTAGCATAATCTAAAGTACATATATATATATATATATATATATATATATATATATTATAGTTTGATTTCAATAACAGAAAGCCTATTCGGAAATTTATCCGAAGGGAAGTGAATGAATGAACAAATGCTAACTTCTATACTAACGTTATACGGTAGCCAAAAGATGTTTGCTTTTTCCAGAAAAAAGCGCGTACATACTTAAGCATGAGCAAAACACGGTAAATAGGTACCAAACTTTACTACATTATATATATATATATACTAACTAAGATCAGGCATATTATATACATATGCGATTATGTAAGTTGAAATGAAATTTTGGAATTGACTACAAAAAATATATAATTATTCGCGCCGAAGGCGCGAAAACTTTTTGATTTTAGTTCTAAACTGTATTAATTTTCATCAATTTCCAGACTGAACGCAGTATACAGCTGCTGTCTGCGTCATAAATATTTCCTGATGATAGATTTAATTTGATACCAAATTTGACCACTTTTGAAAAACTTTATTTTCGACCAGTTGACCCCCCCCCACAGCTGACTTTATGGGTAATGGATGGAATTTTCTTTGACGGGCCACTGTGGTCGCTAGGGAAGTGATAGAGAAACGCAACCTGGACCGTTAGTTAGTTCAATATCTGTAATTTCTGAATATAAAAAGAAATCAGCTCCAGCTCGTAACGTTCGACCTGAGCGACGACCACAGAAATGGTCACTTTTCGCTATGAGCCGACTTTGCGGCGCTACTGCTGCGCTGTGGCGCAGCTGCGGCGCAAAAAAGTTGTGATTCTTAAATTCTTTAGAGTGTACTACTAGACCCTATATATAGCCCTTTAGGTTGGCCCACCGCTGCAGATCACGTGAAAGCGGCGAACATTATGTACAATACAACCATCAAATAGGAGAAACCGGAAAAAAAAACATCGCCGCCATAACCGGTCCGGGGCGCAACTTTTTAACGGTAAGTGATAGGGGGCTGAAACTTCACAGATATACTAAACTCGATGTGCTCTACAATTTGCGCATAAAATCTGCGCAGGATTTTGCGCAGCCTCTGCGCAGCTTATTTTACACTGTCTCCAGCCACTTTTCACACATATTATAGGGGTCGTTGCCGCGACCCCTATGATACGAAAATTGCAATGCTATTTTAAGGTCGTGCTCCCCTTACGTGCAGATATAGTTGCAGAAAGTGCAATTATTGCCCGATTTCATTCAAATTTTCAGAAGATGCATCGGGAATGATAATAAACGTCCTGTAAAAACGCCAGCTTCATAACTTTCATGCACAGTGAGAAACGAAAATTTGAAGTTCTAGAACCATATATAGAAAATTATGCCCAACTACTATAATCATTTTAAAGCTTTATTATGTGCTCCACAACTTTGCTTTTAGACATTAGTCTCTAGCTCTTATCGTTTATGAGCAGTGAATTTTTGAAACATTTTTGCTCGAAAATTGGTTATTTTTGACACGATCTTGCTGAAAACAGGTTTTGTCTAATTGGAGCCAGTGTACACTACAAATGTAGACACAGTTATACTCAACATAAAGAGCTTCAAAAGTGGCACAAATTAGGTTAATTAGAGCACTGTACACTGAATAAGCCTAAAGTTCTGGGCGAATAACTGGTTTTCTCAAATTGCGGCCAAACGTTTTTGACCGAAGATTGCTCCACAACCAATGGGTGGATCTAAAAGATATACTACAGATAGTATGTTTGGATAATTTGCCCGGGAAAGTTTTTTATTTTTCTCTTTATCAGCCTCCAATCAAGAGTAATGATTTTTCAAAGTTGGAAAAAATGCCAAATTTTCAGAAAATGCTCAATTTCTGTATACTGAAGCAATATTTTGGCAAAATCAAAAAAACCGTCCCTGGCAAATTATCTCAGAAACACATTGGATACGGCCATTTTCTTGTTGCGTAAAAATTTTTCAGAAAAAATTTTGGTCGAAAATTGTGGCTGCTTTTGGTAAGTTTGCTGCCAATACAAATTAGGTAGACACGTTTCAGTGATACCAAACGACGCAGAAGATGTAGAGCTTCATTTTGATATGTGGTTTAATTCATAACTCTCAATATTGAGTAAGTTACAGCTTTCCAAAGTGGACTGAATGTAAGGGAAGTGCGACCTTAAGTGAGTGCACATAAGAGCAGTATATACATAGCGTATTTAAACTAAAAATGCAATTTCTGCATTATGGTTGACGAAATTTTTTACGACGACCCCCCTCCAGCAGATCCCATTCAACCAAAACCTGAGCCACCCCAACATCCAAGTTTTCTCGAAGTTCACTGTGCTAAAACCAATACTAAGCACTTATATATGACAAATTAAATATAAGAACCGGGTTTGGCCAGCAAGAAAAACTATCAATTAGACAGCAAACAGTGAAACAAAATAATTATTCATGGTATTTACTAGTTAGAAAACAATTAGAAAACAATTGGAAAAATTTTCATATTTTCAATTTTATCTAAGTAGGTATCAATTAGAAAACAATTAGAAAAATATTTGAGTTCTTATCAAATTGTTTTCTACTCAGGAAAACATTTAAAAACAATCAGAAAATAATTAGATATTATATCGATTTTGATTTCTAATTGATTTCTAATTTGGAAATAATTTAGAAAAAAAATGAAAAAATTTAGAAAAAAATTTCGTAATGTAGAAAACAATTAGAAAACAATCAGAAAATATTATTTTCTTTTTAATTGTTTTCTGGAAATGGGCTTCGTGTGTTAATGTACTGTATATCGAAAAAGGAGCTTTTTTAGCTAAAAAGACTTGGGTACAGTTTAGGGGGGGTCCTCCCCCCCAACACAAACAGGTGGTACACCTATGCCCCCTACCCTCCGTCGGAACCCCTCCCCAGATTTTTTGCCCAGCCACATGCCCCAACCCCCCCACCCGTCTTACTCCTATGGTTGGGACTGTGCTTAGATTCACCGAAATCTTTGGTTGGGGGAACTTTTGAAATTTGGTGGTCGACCCCCGAAATGTCATGGGGAGTACTACTCCCCCAAAATTCGGACCTCAGGAAATCCAAAACGGCCTAAAAACGCAAAATTTTCTGTATTGGTACGCTTTTTTCAAGCGGAACCGGAACCGGAATTAAGTTTAAGCTTAAGTTTTTATTAGCATTGGATAAGTTCACCCCGTATCTGCAATTAAATATGCATTGGATAAATGCGATACAGACCTGCAAAAATGTATTGCTATTTCCGAGATTAAATTTCAAGAAAAACTTTATTAAAACATTTGTAAAATTCATTTAGAAAGATTTCAAGATTTGAAAACCCCAACTAGTTAATGGTCTAAATTGTCTCACCTTGTTTATGAGTTTACAGAAGCTTCAAGATAACCCAATTAACCTATTCATTCATAAAAATATAATTATAAATAGAAGTTAATTCAACATAAAATACTTACATACATAAAAATAATATTAGTGTATCTGATAAAATGTCAAAGTCTACTGAACAAAATTAGTTTCAACTGAATATATACTAAGAAGATAAAAAGGGGTCTGGGGGCGGCAGCCCCCAGTAAAAGCCAGACTCTTAACACAACAAAATTGATTCTAGAAATTAATTTAGAGCAATCTTGACATTTATCATAGGGGTCGCGGCAGCGACCCCTATAATATGTGTCAAAAGTCCCTGGAGACCAGGGGCGGATCCAGGGGGGCGGCGGGGGAGGCGGCCGCCCCCCCCTTCGCGACTCGGAGGGAGAAAAAATTAAGGAGAGCAAGAGGAACAAGAGCAAATAACAAAAAATTTTGCTCCTTCGGTGCGAATTTTCTACTTTTTAACCGCATATTTATTGCATTTGTGAAGAAAAAGCTTGAAATGCATCCGATTTTTCGGAGAAAATTACCATTTTTGCCTATAAATGTCAAGAATTTTAAAAATTTTGTTCAGTTCTTCAGTATAAAAAGAATTAAAGATCCGAGTACCGATTTTATTGCAAAAACAAAAAATTTCTTCAACTTCTGGGGGGGCTCTGCCCCCCAGACCCCCCGCTGGAAAAATTTTGCCGCCCCCCCCCCCCCCGTCACGAAATCCTGGATCCGCCAGTGCTGGAGACACCGTAAAATAAGCTGCGCAGAGGCTGCGCAAAATCCTGCGCAGATCCTGCGCAGATTTCATGCGCAAATTGTAGAGCACATCGAGTTTAGTATGTGTGCGAAGTTTCAGCCCCGTATCAATTTTCGTTAAAAAGTTGTGCCCCGGACCGGTTATGGCGGCGATGTTTTTTTCCGGTTTCTCCTATTTAATGGTCGTATTGTCCTGACTTTCCGCCTCTTTCACGTAATCTGCAGCGGAGGCCGGACCTAAAGGGGTATAGGGTCTGGTAGTACCCCATGCGCCATTTAAGAATCGCTACTTTTTTGCGCCGCAGGTGCGCCACAGCGCCGCAGCGGCGCCGCAAAGTCGGCTCAGAGCGAAAAGTGACCATTTTTGTGGTCGCTGCGCAGCTCGAACGTTAAGAGCTGGAGCCGATTTCTTTTTATATTCAGAAACTACATATATTGAACTAACTAAATAGCTAAGTCTCGTTTCTCTATCACTTCCCATGCGACCACAGTGGCCGGTCAAAAATAGTGAAAATTCGAAAAATGAAAAATCGAAATTTCTCGCTGTGTCAACTTAGAAAGCTCAGTTCTTTCATACAAAGGTTTTCTGGCACGGCGAATTGATTCCCGTAAGCAGTTTTGCGGTCGGACCCACCCATATCTGGCTTTTTCCTAGGCAAAAATTTCTGGGGGGGGGGAAGTCAGGGGGTGGGTCCCCCGCCAGTGGTCTGGGGGGGGGGACCGATTTAGTGGGGGGGGGGGGGAAAAATTTTTTAGAAAAATGATTAAAATATAGCTATTTTTTGCTACTGAGCTAAAATATTAACTATTTTTAACCTAAATTTAAGCTTAAATTAGCTAAAAAATGCTTAAAAATGTCTAAAAATCCGGCGAAGCCGGAAAAATTTTTCAAAATTTACCCTCAAAACCCTATTTTTCCGGGCACTTAAAAGTTCTGGGGGGGGGGGAAGGCCCGAATCCTGGGGGGTGGCGATTCTGGGGGGGGGACCCAAGTCTGGGGGGGGGAACGAAATTCTGGGGGGGGGGCCGCCCCCCACCCCACCCCCCCCCCCCCTGTAGGAAAAAGCCAGCATATTGCTGGGCTGGTTCCACTTTGCTGTCGGGAGGGTCAAGTCGGTACCGACTTCCAAGAACACCATATAGGACTGTGCATAGCCTCTCAAAACTTTGTCCATAGGGGTTTTCTGGTGCGCCCAGCTCATTTCCGGTGTCCGTTTTACCGTCAGACCCACCCATTTTGCTGGGCTGGTTCCACTTAGCTGTCGGGAGGGTCAAGTCGGCACCGACTTCCAAGAACACCATATAGGACTGTGCATGGCCTCTCAAAACTTTGTCCATAGGGGTTTTCTGGTGCGCCCAGCTCATTTCCGGAGTCTGTTTTGCCGTCCGACCCACCCATTTTGCTGGACTGGCTCCACTTTGCCGTTTGAAGGGTAAATCGGGTAGGGGGTCAAGTGGTCAAAAACAAGATTTTTCAAAAGTGGTCAAATTTGGTACCAAATGAAAGCGCTAAGTGAGCTGAACAACTTTTGTCATAGAATTGCATGCTCAAAGTGGCTGTAGAGTGCTGTGGTAGGGTGGGGTGGGGACTTAGGCGATTTTGGGTCAAAACTAAAATTTTTCAAAAGTGGTCAAATTTGGTACCAAATGAAAGCCCGCATCGAACTGAGCAACTTTTGTCATAGAAGTGCGTACCTAAAGTGGCTGTAGAGGCCTGTGGTGGGGTGGGGTGGGGACTTGGCGATTTTGGGTTAAAAATTAAAATTTTCAAAAGTGGTCAAATTTCGAGTCAAATGAAGGCCCGCATCGAACTGAACAACTTTCGCCATAGAACCACCCACACAAACTTGCTGTGTCGGATTTATATACTTTCTTTCTCAACCGGATTAAACGACAGACATAGGCCCAACACACATATTATCCCCTTTTGTGTGGAGCATTTTTGTTACTTGTTTCTTAGTTTCACCAATAAATCTCCTTTGTTTCGTTAATTCAAAAAAGATCCGGATCCGGATGGTTTTGCTGATTCCTACAGTCTAATGTGGGCTTTGCCCAACCACGTCTAATACCAAGGTTTAACACCTTACAGTCTAATATGGCTTCGGCCCGTCTAATACATGGGATCACTTCCTACAGTCTAATCTCAGAATTAAATACCGCAAATACCTATACGAATGCTACATTCTAATTTGGGCTTCGCCCACGTCTAATACCAGGGATAACACCCTACAGTCTAATATGGCTTCGGCCCGTCTAATACATGCTGTCACCTTTTTTCTTTTTTTTTTGTGTTTGCATGCATATACGTATATACTAAGTAGCACGTGTGAATGGGACCACAGGGCAGAAACGCATTTCAATTGGTTTTTAATACGGGGGTTCTAAAAACCTAAAGCTGCAACTAGTATGTCGGTACGCCACTGACGACGCCCGCCGAATACTAGTATCAGTCTGGCAGAGTGGTCAGCGAATGAATGCACCTAACTTGTATGACTGTGTCTGTAGCACATCATAATGGATGCTTTCATCTTTGTTACCTATAGAAACCCCAGTTTTCTCGAGTAGCATCCAAAAACACCATATGCAGGCAATAGACTAATACTCCTCAGCAACATGTCTAAACTCTCTTTTCTTAAAGATACACTCTTAGAACTAAATTATCACTATTCTAATTGCGGACACCCATTTCTATCTGTCCTTTCTTCCTTTACTGCCGGATCCGGATCTGCAATATCCGGCAGGATCCGGATCCGAATATCCGGTCGATCCCTAATATATTAGGGGGAGCGCGTTAGCGCTCCCCCTAGAATAGGGAAAATTTGACGCAATGTGTATAATCTGGACATTGTTTGGCCTGTGGCCAGCGGAGGAGTGGACCGATCGGGCTCAAACTTGGTATGTGAAGAGACTGTGGGCAGGGGTACATGCTGTGAAAATTTCAGCCGGATCGGCCGGGTAGATCTTGAGATATGAAAATTGGCCCCCTGCGCAGGTCGCGTTTCTCTCCATTTTTCCCCCCAGGGGTGCAGGTCGGAAGACCCTTCAGAGCCGTACTACTTTAGGTTTTTTTGTACAAAAAGTTCCTCAATTCCGGGGAAATTAGTTTCCGCGGTTCCCGGACCCCCCCCCCAGATGGCCCCCCCCGGTGGGGACCCCTCAAGTGACCCCCGAAAAAACTTAAGTTCGAAAATAATTGCACTTCGAAATAGATCGCAGCGAGGGAAGCTGGGCTCTCATATTGCGGTTTTGGCATGACCCAAGGGTGGACTACTGCATAGGCTATATTAGATGTCGGCAGGTCTCCTGTGGCGCCCTGGCCAGGGGTCACTAGTTAACGTGTAAAAGGGGGGTCTGGGTGTACAGACTGTGGAGCCCTACACATAAGAGCTGCTGGGCTGAGGTTTCGTATTCGAATAGGAACCCCTATATGGTGAATCTAAATGGCCCATTAGTTTCGCTCTAGGACCTATCCATGTGGCTGGGGGGCACCCTGATGGTGGTAGGCCCTACCGTGTCGCAACTCCAACTTTAACCTCTTCTACAGAAATATCTACAGTGAGCAGGTCTCTCTTATTTGGGGTTTGGGGTGGGGTGCGGGAGCACTACAGCATAGGCTATAGTAGGTTTCGCCCGGACCCCTGTGGCGCCCTGGCCAGGGGTCCGGACCGGGGACCGGGTATATACAAAATGGCCAAAAATCGATTTTTCCAAAAGTGACCAAGTTTGGTATCAAATGAAAGCCCTTGGTGAGGCGAATATTTTTTGTCATTGGAGGACCCCTCCAAAGTGGACCCAGCGGCCTGTGGCGCCCTGACCAGGGTCCGGACCGGTCCAAAATGGCCAAAAATCGATTGTTTCAAAAGTGGCCAAGTTTGGTATCAGATGAAAGCCCTTGGTGAGGCGAACAATTTTTGTGATTGGAGGACCTCTCCAAAGTGACCCCACTGGCCTGTGGCGCCCTGGCCAGGGTCCGGACCGGTCCGAAATGGCCCAAAATTGATTTTTTCCAAAAGTGGTCAAGTTTTGTATCAAATGAAAGCTCTCGGTGAGGCGAACAATTTTTGTCATTGGAGCACCATTCTAAAGTGGACCCAGTGGCCTGTGGCGCTCTGACCAGGGTCCGGACGGTCCGAAATGGCCCAAAATCGATTTTTCCAAAAGTGGTCAAGTTTGGTATAAAATGAAAGCTCTTGGTGAGGCGAACAATTTTTGTGATTGGAGGACCTCTCCAAAGTTACCCCAGCGGCCTGTGGCGCCCTGGCCAGGGTCCGGACCGGTCCGAAATGGCCCAAAATCGATTTATCCAAAAGTGGTCAAGTTTGGTATTAAATGAAAGCTCTCGGTGAGGCGAACAATTTTTGTCATTGGAGGACCACTCCAAAGTGGACCCAGCGGCCTGTGGCGCTCTGACAGGGTCCGGACCGGTCCAAAATGGTCCAAAATCGATTTTTCCAAAAGTGGCATATAAAGTTTGATTTCAGATGAACTTACCTTTCCCACTGTTATTTTTTGTTTAGTTAGCTTATTTTGCTTTCTTGTTTTGCTTTTGCTTTTTTTGTTTCTTTTGTTTTCTTGTTGCTCCTTGTTTTCATTCCTGCACAAACTTTGTCTGTGAATGCCGTGTTACCCACTTTTCAACCTGAGACCCCATGA
>JASAND010006999.1:0-62500 GCA_030248195.1 Trissonchulus latispiculum
CTCTCCAAGGGCTTTCATTTGATATCAACGTTGGAAATTTTTCAAAAAATCGATTTTGGGCCGGTCCGGTCCGGACCCTAGTCAGGGCGCCACAGGCCGCTGGAACCATTTTGGAGGGGTCCTCCAATGAGAAAAATGTTCCTCTCTCCAAGGGCTTTCATTTGATATCAAAGTTGGAAATTTTTCAAAAAATCGATTTTGGACCGGTCCGGACCCTAGTCAGGGCGCCACAGGCCGCTGGAACCACTTTGGAGGGGTCCTCCAATGAGAAAAAATGTTCGCCTCACCAAGAGCTGTCATTTGATACAAAAGTTGGAAATTTTTTAAAAAATCGATTTTTGACAAGTCCGGACCCTGGTCAGGGCCACAGGCCGCTGGGAACAGTTTGAAGGGGTCCTCCAATGACAAAAAATGTTCGTCTCACCAAAGGCTTTCATTTAATACCAAAGTTGGAAATTTTTCAAAAAATCGATTTTGGACCGGTCCGGACCCTGGCCAGGGCGCCACAGGCCGCTCGGACCACTTTGTAGGGGTGTTCCAATGACAAAAAATGTTCGCCTCACCAAGGGCTTTCATTGGATATCAATGTCGAAAATTTTTTAAAAAATCGATTTTTGACCATTCCGGACCCTGGTCAGGGCGCCATATTCCGCTGGGACCACTTTGGAGGGGTCCTTGAATGAGAAAAAATGTTCGCCTCACCAAGGGCTTTCATTTGATACCAAACATGGCCACTTTTGGAAAAATCGATTTTTGGCCATTGTGGAGCGGTCCGGACCCTGGTCAGGGCGCCACAGGCCACTGGGTCCACTTTGGAGGGGTCCTCCAATGACAAAAAATGTTCGCCTCACCAAGGGCTTTCATTTGATACCAAACTTGGCCACTTTTAGAAAAATCGATTTTTGGCCATTTTGGGCATGGTCGACGGTCGAACCCCCTGGCCAGGGCGCCACAGGGGTCTGGCGAAACCTACTATAGCCTATGCTGTAGTGCTCCCGCGCCCCACCCCAAATCCCAAATAAGAGAGACCTGCTCACTGTAGATATTTCTGTAGAAGAGGTTAAAGTTGGAGTTGCGACACGGTAGGGCCCACCACCATCAGGGTGCCCCCCAGCCACATGGATAGGTCCTACAGCGAAACTAATGGGCCGTTTAGATTCACCATATAGGGGTTCCTATTCGAATACGAAACCTCAGCCCAGCAGCTCTTATGTATAGGGCTGCCTACTCCGTAGGCCCAGACCCCCCCTTTTACACGTTAACTAGTGACCCATGGCCAGGGCGCCACAGGAGGTCTACCAGCAAAACCTCGCTTCGGTCACATGTTCACGTTAGGGTGATGCTATAAATCCAATATGAGCACCGGGCCTTGAGCGCACCTCTCTGTAAACTGATTAATAAATTTTCGGACTTAGTTTTTTTCCGGGGGGGTCAAAAATCGAAAAATCCCAAGACTACACAGACCTATGGGGGGGTCCTACGGCGAAAAGAAAAATTCGCCCTGAAATGGGGGGATTCTATCCACAAAAATAGCAAAACTTTATAGAAATTTTTTGTCCTCCGACCTCTAGGGTGGGGGGAAAAAGAAATGGAGAGAACAGGCGAGCGGCCACAGCACCTAATTTGCATATCTCGAGATTGGCTGGACCGATTCGGCTCAAATTTTCACAGCATGTACCCCTGCCCATAGGCTCTTCACATAGCAAGTTTGAGCCCGATCGGTCCACTCCTCCGTGAGTTATTAAAAAAACAGATTCCAATAAGGCGCACAACGTGCAAATTTCCCTATTCTAGGTAGTGCGCTAACGCGCACTACCTGATTCCACGCAAAATGCAAATACAAAATGTTCTTCCCTTCAGTGTTCATTTCCTTTATTATAACACTAATTCACTGACTTCTATTCAAAAAGGATAATTTTATTTGCAATCTCCTGCAGTGCAGACTAACCCTTAGATGTCCAAAAATTGTGAAGACCCCATTTGGGTGAGATTGGAGCACTCTTAGGGCCCCCGTGGCCGCCGGATGCATGCCTGGAGATTGCACAGAAGAGACCAGTGCCTTGTCGGACCGGACTCAAAATAGGAGGCGGCGTATAAGGAGGTGGAGAGTTACCTGATCCTACAAAAATGAAGGATTAATGAAAATAATACACATCTTTGATCTGTATAACGAAATAAATTTGCATTACATTGTGTGTAAGTAATACAAGCAATAACTAGCATATGTCAAATTAATCCATGAATTATATATATACGCCCGCAAAATTAACCCAGGTTAGCGAGGAATTGACCTAGGCTCAGACTTTGACAACATCGGTCTCAGGTCACACAAAAAACTGTCGAGTTCGTACAAGAATCCACGCTTAAAGCAGTTTCATAACAAACACAAAAAATTTAAGAATTATAACAGTTAATAGCAGTAACAAGATAAAAACTTACTTTCAAACATCTTTGGAGACCTGAGCTGACTGCAATACCTGTTGAGAGCACCCGTATTACACCCAAGAGGAGGCAAATGCAGAGGAGAGGGCTTCCCTCCACGACGACTACTCCCATAGCAGGCCCCAGAAGTGGACGTGGCTGAAGGGAGAGCACCACCGGACATGGAGGGTTTCCGCAGGAACCGCACCGGACTGACTGGAAGGCTGGTCATCGGACGACTCGGGGGACCGAGAGGGGGCATATCGAAAGTTACACTGTGCTCCCTGCCAAGGGGTCGCTGTTTCATGCGCTTTCGACGCACAGTTTTAGGGCTGTCGGCCCCTCCGCCACCATGCAAACCAGGCTGGTCGCTCCTACGAACAGTAGAATCAACGGGGCCAGATGGGAATATTGCGCCACCTGAAGTGCTAGGACCACCACTCCCAATGTAGGCAGCGCCCAAGCCGTCCTGGGACTCAGAATACTGCTGGTGATGGTGACAGGTTCCGAAACCCGTAGCAGACTGGTTACAACAGACCTCACTCGACGGATCGCTACCCAGCTGGCAGTTCAGTTGATTTGATGATGTCATGCCACCAGTTTGGCCCGGACAAGCGGCCATACCAGGATAGCCTCCGACCATGGAACCCTGAGGGTCCATTGCGCCGGGCATTCCGGAACAGCCACTGGGATCAACAGATGACATGGACATTCGTTTAAAGTTGGTACCCGGATCCGTATGATGCCGCTTTCGATCCACCTTCAGAGAGGAGCCACAGGACGGTCCGCCCAGGCCCAGCATACCGCCAGGGGTTGCAAAGTCAAACAGTGACTCACAGTTGTTCTCAAAAGGCATACTGAGGGCCTCCATTTCCTTCTGAATCAGTTCATCGTCCACATCCTTCATTAGGGTCGGCTCAAGAGCGGGCGTGGTGCTTTCTAGGTCCGGAAACAGTGACGCCGGAGTGGGGGCAACCCCGGAGACCCCCGGCTCACCGCCGCTGACATACATGGTGCCAAAATCCCCGGGTGCCAAACTTCCCGGATTCCCACCAGGGGGTACCGATACTTCATTCATTGAAGGTCTTCCACTGGGTCCGGCAGAGGAAGGCAGGGCCAACAATAAACCGGTCGAGCTGGTCTGAAGCTGATCCGGATGTGGGTGATGCTGCTGAGAAATGATAACATCACAACGGGACATGGGAGGACTGGTCAGCAGCATGGAGTTGGGGGGATGCTGCAGCTGCTGACCACTGGAGGGAGAAACCACCAGACTGGCGGTGGCTCCACCTCCGCCTCCCTGTGGAAGAGGTAGTCGAGGAGAAGGCTGCTGATCCAGGCTATGATCTCCGCCGGCCTGGATAGCAATGTCCATAAACTGAGAGCTACCCACAGGCGGCTGATGCTGATGATGCTGTGGGTAGTGAGGAAGATTGTTGTGCGAAGGGTGCTGAAGTGGTTGCTGGTGCTGAGGGTGCTGTTGTTGTTGGTGCTGCCAATAGTTTATGGGATTATTTGCTGGCGGGGGAGGCAGTGGAGCAGACTGACCAAAGGGATAGAATGCAGAGAGAGTAGTTGCCGAACCCGGAGAGGAAATTCCATCCACAGAATTTCCTGGCGGTCCAATTGTGACAGGCTCCGGCGGTCCGGATGGCTGACCGTAGCTGTCAAAGCCGGGGGCCGAACGGCCAGGGCCGGCGGGCGGCGGACAATTGTTGGCGGAATAACTGGCACCGGGACTGCTGTAACAGGAAACACTGTCAGGACAGGAGTTGGCACTGTTACTGCTGACTCCCATCCCGACTGCACCATTGCCGCCGTTATAGGTTCCTGGTGTATGCTGTAGGGTAGCGGCACCTGACATGTAGCGCTGGCGAGTATGCGACTCTGGAGGCAGCTCTGAGGCATGTCGAACTCTGGGAAAGTGATGCTGCTGCTGCTGTTGTTGTTGTTGGTGCTGTCCTAGCGGAGGTTGAGACTGTGAAGAGTGCAATTGTAGACTATGGTGCTGTTGCTGCTGCTGTTGCTGTTGTGACTGATCCGGCTGAAAATTGAAGGGCAAGCGTAGACGACGACTGTCCAAGTGAGCAACCAGGCTATCAGAGGCAGCGTTGGGAGAGGCCGACGGATTCTGTGCTACAACACCAGATAAAGTTTGCTGCTGCTGCTGCTGCGGTTTTACTTGAAGGGGACCATTCACCGGGCTGTGATTATAGTGATGCGACTGGGCAGAGGAAGGAGCCGAGGCCGAAACCAGTCCAGCACTGAAATCATCATTCATCGTGCTGGCAGCAAAACTGAGACTGCCTCGACCCGACGGCAAGCTGGCAGCTGAGTTGGGATCAGAGGTTAGATAGGGAGGATGCTGTTGAATGGCAGACGAATGAACACATCGAACTACCTCAGCCAGCGGAGACAGCTGGCTACTGGAGCAGTCGGACGAGGGTCGAGTTGCCCTTCCGCCCCCTCCATCACCGGAAGATAATTGAGCGGTTGCCGGAAGATAGGAGGCAGAAGATGCAGACAAATGATGTTGCTGTTGTTGCTGCTGCTGCTGCTGATGCAATTGACTGGCAGAACTGTGATAGCTGATAACGGTGCTGCCAGTACTGACATTGGTGCTGCCAATTGCGGCAGTCTCCAGATCCCCGTCAGAGCCTGTGCCATCAGCTCTATCCTGGAAAATGAATGAAAAATGAATGAAAAAATTATAACACGACAAATTCGTAAATTTTATGACATATATGCTCCGATTCTGGAGTTTTTACTGGGGAATCACTGCCAGTTTTAGAGTTTTCTCAATCAGTTCCTTACCGCATTTTTCGGCTCCTCTCCACTCACTAAACGATTCGCGAATTTCTCAGATTTTTATGTTTAGGGACAAAATATCAAAAAATAGCTTCGAAAGAAATCTTGGTCAGAAATTGTCTTTTATCGTTTTCCCTAAAATTACGAGCACTTTCAAGCATACAATTAGAAATTGGTTTTTCTGCGATTTTTCGCAACTTTACATCCACTTCTAACACTCAGCGGGGCCAACTGATCATCAATCACCTACGCAAACTGGAATGACTACTGTAGACCGTGCCTGGAGGATTATCTCTACCTCCTTGTTTAGCACCTTTTATCGTAAAAATCGTGTTTACAAGGTGTAATTTTTATTATCTTTATTTCGATTATTTATTTTCTATCTTTTAATGCCTAACATAAACTTTCACAAACTTAACAATCGCAACAATTTTGAATTCGTATCTTTTATTTCGAAACAGGCTTCAAACACACCATCAATCCTTGGGCACAAACAATATATATACGCATACAAAAAATTATACCTTCCTGGCTTGGCTGTGCAGCCGCATATGCCCATTGAGAGCAGGGGCGTTCTTGAATACACGTCCACAAATTTTGCAAGACACCGGTTGCCATCGGCCCTCCGATGAACTGCTCTCCACTGCTTTGCTTTCCTAAAAAATTAATTCCAGTAAAATTTCAAATCCAGCAACATTAAAAAACCATTAAGCAAAGCTTGGGGCAGGCGGGCACGCAACCGTATTTTTCAGTGGCAGACAACCATGGTTGGTGGTACCAAAACTTTTCCCAACCAAAAATCTGTGCAGGCTAAGCAAAATATTAATAGAATAGCAACAGACAAATTACTCACTTTATCAGGAGAAAAGCAAGAGTCAGTATTGCTTCCGTACATTTCCTGCAATCCTGAGCATTCAGCACCACTAGAATCTAAAACGAAAGCATATTTTGAGAGTTAAAACAGATAACCTAGCATTGTTTGCAGTTTACCAATACCAGACAACCAAACATTAAAATATAGCAGCATCAACCCAAAGTGCATCGGTTCGTTCACAAGGATGAAGAGGCAGTCACAAGAAGTAAACAGAAGTTATAGACTAGGCCTTCCTTCAAAACGAATTGGATATAGCTAGTTTTAGGTTAGAATTACAGATTACTGGTAACAGGAATTGTCAAACGTGGCGATATCGCCCATCGCGATGTCAGCCATTCCAATGTGATCAACGTCTAAACCCGAGTTAATTTGCCAATTTGCCTTGGTTAACTTGGCTAACTTTAACACATGGAGTTAACCCAGGTTTATGACTGTCTTAACCTGGGTTTATACGTTGATAACATCGACTCAATCCTTGAAGTAAGCATCCCTGCATAAAAATACAACAACAACAACAACAACAATGCCCAACTATTATAAACTCTAACCATCAGCCTCAGAAACATTGAGCTCCATGTCAACTTCTGAGGAAGGAGTGCTGGTCATTTGATAGTCCACCGAGAGAGCCTGGCCAGGTCGACTCAGCGAACCTCCATTGACGGGTGTTGACCCGGACCCACCGCAAGAGCCAGAAGACTGGTGTTTGCTGGGCTTAACAATGGTCGGAAGCACGTCAGCGCACTGGTTCATGGGCTTGGTTGTCACTGATTCACCACAGATCACCCGAACGTAACCTAAAAGCAACTAGCGAAGTAGCGAGAATGGGTTGCCGCGGCATTTTCCGTTTATAGATGGCTATATCTCCCAAAAGAGGCACCTTTGCGACCCAGTATAGTCTGATTCGTGTAGTCCGTATCGAGAGCTCTCAATAGAGTACCATATTGACCATGTTTAGAGTTGTTTAGATTTTTGGTCATTTTGGCCGATTTTGACCATTTTTGACCCCTTTGAAGCTACGTAACTCAATTTTCGTACTTTTTGGCGGCTTGGCCCTATTACAACTTTTTATCTACCCAACGATCGCTTTCGAATGATACCCATATTAGGTGAATTCCGCTACTTTCAATTTTGAGCCATTTTGGCCGATTTTGACCATTTTTGACCCCTTTGAAGCTCCGTAACTCAATTTTCGTACATTTTAGCGGCTTGGCCCTATTACAACTTTTTATAAACTCAATGAGAGCTTTCGAATAAGCCCCATATTGGGCGGTTTCCGATACTTTCAATTTTGAGCCATTTTGGCCGATTTTGCCCATTTTTGACCTCTTTGAAGCTCCGTAACTCAATTTTCGTACATTTTGGCGACTCGGCCCTATTACAACTTTTAATCCACTCACCTAGACCTTTCGAATAAGCCCCATATTGGGCGGTTTCCGATACTTTCAATTTTGAGCAATTTGCAGCATCACCGTATCGAGTACTTTCGCATACCGCAACGGGGGAGCCCCCCGCGCTTCAGTCAACACTTCACCCCACCCCCAAATTTCAAATTTCAAATTTCAGCCCAATCGGTCAACCCTAGCAAAAGTTAGAGGGGGGGGGACAGGGGGTGGTAACGAGATGAATAATAATAAATAAATAAATAATAAACGGACATACCCAGATGAAAGGGTTGCCTTTTTTGTGTAAAAAGCGGCAACCCAAAAAACAAATAAGTGAACATAGAAAATCGCGTTGGCAGGGAAGGGAACTCCCTCCTTTCCCGAAATTGTGGACCCCGCCCCCAGGAATTTTTTCCGTACCAAGTGCAAAATGCCCATTTTCCGAACAATTCTCGCGCCTTTGGAGCGTACCACCTATAATTCGTGTTTCGCAATCAAAAATGAGTACAAAATCCAGAGATGCACCGGGGCCGCCACTACCGGGTCCTGGGGTTTTTTACTGGGGGGGAGGGGGTGGGATGGGGGGCGCCCCCCACTTTTTAGGGCTTCCCCCCACTCACCCTAAGGTGCCCAGAAATTGCCAAATTTTTAGGTCAAAAATCGTCTATTTTGGTGCGAAAACTTAATTTTGGAGCACTTTTAAGCTTAGTTAATAACAGTATATGTAGCAAACAGGCTTTTTATACTTTATTTTTGGCATTTTTAGCCCATTTTATTCCCCCCCCCACTTTTGGACCTCCCCCCACTAGTTGGGCGTCTCCCCCACTTATTTTTGCCTAAAAAACCCCAGGGGCCGGGGCCTGGAAATCAGGAAGCCAGATTGAAAATTTGACTCTTAAAAAATCAAGTTGTGCAATAATTTCTGGTATGCAAAGTTTACTATTGCTGTTTTCATTCAAATTGGTAAGAAAACAAACGATTGTTAGTATTTAGACCTATTCTTGTCTTTTTCGAAATTTAGAAATTTTAGTCAAAAAATGTCAAAAATTGACAAATTTTGCTAGTATTTGGCCCCAGTCAGGTCTGAGGCCGGGGGGAGGGTCGGGGCCAGGCCCCGGTGCATCAATTACAAATACCCTATTTTGTGTACGCTGACCAGATTCGGCATCACTTGGGTGCCTGAACACGTATAAAGTATTTTTTAATTTCAAAGCATGCTCAAAGCAAAGCATTTAAAAATTCAACGAAAGTAACTAAATAAAAAATTTCCCAACTTCCAAAAAAATTTTGCAATCCTCCCCCGGAAAATTTCTTCTGGCTATGGTCGCTAGTGCTCAAACACATGGCAAATAATTTAAGTTCTTAGGAAAACACACACCTTTGCTACTATGGACGGAAGGATTATGCATTGAGTGACTGTGTTCCAGGTGACGTTTCAAAGATCGACCATCACAATAGGACTTATCACACCCATCAATCACACAAGGAAAGGGTTTAATGAATTTATGAACATTCAGATGACCCGCACTAAAATAAAAAAGATTAGCAGGCACTAAAACGTATGTAAACAATGTAAAATGTACAGCCATATAATTAAGTAACAGAAAACCAACCCTGTAGGCTAGAAAATATAAAGTGACTCCAGGAAAGAAATCTCCGGATTCTCAGCCCGAAGCCAGGAATGATAACTCAAGTGCTGACTACATCTGTGGAAGGAGGGCCCCCTCCATATGGCATTATGCCAGAACACAGCCTCCTGCTACCTTCCACCGCAGTCAGTGGTACCCAGTAACCGATCAGTTACGGATAGCTGGGTTGGCTAGAGCCTACGGCAAACCGATATGCTAGCAAATACTACGAAAGTTTCGAAAAATGCTCTAAAATATTTCAGGGATATGACATTTAACTGGATTTTCATTAGCCCTGTGGAGGGGAAACCTACAATAGCGCCAAATATGTAAAAAACGCTAAAAACAGCAGGAATGGTCCAGATATGTAAGAAAAGTATCCAGAAATAAACAAGGAACGGGGCTCAACAGATATGGGAAAGGGAAATTTTAATCAGCAGAAACACTGAAAATTTCTTAATACTCCAACGAAGACGGTAAATACAAGGGTAAGTAGCAAATGCCTTTTTGCCTTCTTGTGGGTTCTGGAGGATGAGGCTGCCATGCTGATACTGAGGAAGGACCGGGAGGACAGTGCGAACTCAATCGCTGTGCTTCCACCCGTCTTAGGCTCGTCTCACTTTGGTCCAAAGGCTGTCTTGCCGTTATTTTTTGCATCAAAAACTCGTGCTGTGTGCTGCTCCTCGGGCTAGCCGCCAGATATGGCAACGCTGAGGCCGACGGAGCATGTTCTTTTTAAAAAGGAGGAGACGTCATCCGTCGTGACGTCGACCAGGCTTTGAGACTCCTTCTGGCAACTTGGTTGAGTTGTTTTTGACCAACCTTACGGGGCCAGTTTCCTGGCTAACACTTTGCACCTTCGGGTGATGATCATCACATTGTGATGTCTAATGCAACAAACAACAACAAAAACAACAACATAGAAATTCCTTGACTGAGAGAGATTCAAAATTTATGGAGGATATTGGGGCTCTTTGAAAATGAGGAATGGAGGCGACACGAAATGGACGCAGTCCCCGTTCAATTCCCTCAGCAAAGTCAGAACGTTAATGTAAACTCTTTAAGGGTGCAGGGGATACAAAAATTACTGGAAGGCAAGACCAAGGTATGTTCAGTGTTTGCAAAAATACAGGTAACTTACAGATGGTCCTGACGCTTAAAGCCTTTCTTGCACACAGCACAGACAAACTTTCTTTCAGTGCTGTGGATCAAACGATGTTTCAAAAGGGCCGAATTATTCTGAAAAGCCTTTCCGCATGTCTCACAAATATGACGCGCTGAATTACTCGAACTACCGTGACTGTGACTTCCTAAAACGTAGAATGTACATCTAAGTTGAGTTGTACGCAAAATCAATTTTCACATATTTTCACATTAGTTTGCTTTAAAGATTGGAAAAATTAAAATTTCAGTTATATGTATTTTAACTAAGAGGAGAAGAACACTCAAACATGTCTTATCAATTTATATAATAACAAATTAATTTTTTAGCCACAACATCAGGTTTCGACCATCTTTGTTTGCGTCACTTAACACAAAAACACGTAGACAATTGTATACAAGTACATAGTACAGTGCAGGATTGAAAACCAAGATTTTGTATTCAAAATATAAAATCTGCATTCTATGCGTTAAATCGCAAACTGACCTCCAGGAGGTCGGCCACGTCCTCGTAAAGGAGAAATCGGTCGCTCAATTGGTCCTCCACTTTCACCAACATTAACTAAAAAAGGAATAAAAGGATTATAATATATGCACAAAAACTTACGTATATAACTACAACTCACTTGTCAGAATTGCATTACACATTAATCAAGAAGTCAACTTTGTGAAAACATTGAAAACATAAAGACAACGTTTGGTATATATACGTACGTAAATATATGTAGAAAGGGCACACGCAGGCAACTGTGGAGGAATGGGGATGACTGAAGGACGAATTGAGTGAGAAAGGGGAGAAAGATGGTCGCCCTTCTCTAGTAGCTAAAATTATATAAGACCTCAGCAATTTAAAAAAGCAGTTGCTCTAGTCTGCGTACGAGTCAGAACAGCCGAGTGGGTCTACGGCGCTGGTCAGAACTTCCAATCTTACGGTCGGTGGTTCGATCCCCTGAGACCCCGCTTCTCGGCTCTAATCCAGCTATCCATCCTTCTCGGTTCTAATCCAGCTATCCATCCTTAACTGGTCGGGAAATGGGTACCACTACGGTGGGAAGTATATAAACAGAAGTCTGTGTAGAAGGGCCCCCCTTCCACGGATGCAGTTATCATTTGAGGTGACGCTCCTGGCTGATAATCCAGGGATGAGCACCGGCACCCCATGTCTTGAGGCAGGACGGAGATATCTCCTGAGGTAAACCCTTAGCTTTTTACCTTTATCCTATCCACAATAACAGCAGTATTTTGCTACTAACCTTGCCCTCCACCACTAACGTCCAGCATTTCATTGGACGATCCACTATTCAGTCCAATCATATCGCCAACCCCCGCTGGAGTATTGGGTGCTGAGGCAGCCGTGGACGCAGACGACGGGTTATGGCCCAAAGGGAGCTCTTCATCAATCACATCCTCCGGCACAAATTCGTGGTGCTGTGGCTGGCGAGGATCACTGCCCGATCTGCTGCCAGACGAATGCTGCTGGTGATCACCGATACTGCTCACAAAGGAATCAAGCTGCGGCAACGGATGGCCCACAGTACCAGATCCCACGCTGGCTACTGTGGCATACTCCAGGGGAGAGAGGACGTCCGGCGGCGGACCACTACCTCCAGAACCTGAGCCCACTTCTCCACCTCTGGCTGCATGCGGTTTAACATCAACAAATGCGGCAGAACTGGTGCCAGCATTTATGATGATAGGCTGCAGTGATCTCAGGCCGGTAGCAGCAGCCACGGCATCAGCCAGAACAGGTGTGGAGGCACCACCACCCAAACCACCCATGGCTGAGGTGGCAATTACTCCGCCACCAGGGTGCTCCTGCTGCTCCATTGCAATCTGTTCCACAGCTGACAACAGGGCAGGTGAGATGGTTGGAAGCGGTTGAGCCGGATGTGGCGGAGGTAGTCCCCCGGCTTGAATCCCAACGGCGCTGGGGGGCGCAGTGTAGGCCACGGATACTGGCGAAGGCTGCAGGAAGGCAGCAGCCACGGCAGCGTCCGAGTACGCTGCGGCAGCGCTCAGCATCTGCTGCGAAGAGGCATAGCTGCCTGGTCCAGCGGCGCTGAATGGTGGATAGCTGACCGCGCCCAGGACCATGCCGCCACGATCAACCACAGCCGCTGCAGCTGGTGACCCGCTGGAACGGCCAAAGGGCCACTGGCCCGCTGCCGGTCCGCCCAGCGACAGTGGAAGGGTGTGAGAGGCAAATGCGGCAGCTGACAGTCCGTTGGATGTAGGCTGAAGCATGGACAGTGAGCATAGAGAGAGTTGACCAAACTGAGATGTGCCCGAAGAAGTTGCCACGCCCAGTCCAACACCGCTAGTATTGACAGACTGTAGTGGATTGCAGATGATATGACCTGGCTGGCCGCTTAATCCGGCAGGATTTTGAACCAACAAATCACGTCCGCCTAAACGAATAGTACCGCCAACAGCACTACCAGCAGTGCCACTACCGCAATTGCTGTTATTGCTAAACTCAGCTGAACCAAAACATTGCTTTCGATCATTCATGGTAAATGAAATGATTCGATAAAGTTAGCCAACATGACTCAGAAAAAGTTGACTTCGTCATGGATGTATTAAGGAATCATGTTAATTTTAGTGGTTAATGGTAATAATCTGCTAGAAAAATTACAGAAAAACGTCAGTAGACGTACGTACGTATATAAATGTTTTTGAAAGCCCATCTGGAGACCCTTAACCACCCTCCAAAACTTTCATTTTTATGCCAAAAATCGCATTTTCCATGTTTCACACGTTTCTAAAGCCAAACACATCTAACCATGAAGTATATAATTTTAACACTAGACAATGGTTTTTAAACTCGAAAACTTGATTGCCAACATATTTCCAAGTAAAAATAAGGTTAAATCCAAGTCCAAAATAAGGACAGTTGAGTCAGAAAGTCCATAATACAGTTAAAAACGTGTATTTCTTGCAATAATAAACACCTTAAGCCAAAACTTTTACCCCAAAACACCCAATTTTAGGCCATTTTTCGTACCTTCGGCGCGACTACCCCCACCCCAGTTGGGGGGGACGTCCTGGCACTATGTACATATATAGATGAGGGGACGAAAATTTTGCCTCCTCCTTTATGATTCGAAAAAAATGTTGTCTCCGATTTGGCTGAGAAGTTGCCCCCAGGGCCGGTGATTTCAAAAATCGATAATCGAAAAAAATTTTTGAAAAATCAATTTTTATGAAATTTCGACGCAGATTCGGAATCAGCACCCCCGAATTGCCCTATAGACGACTTTTCGCGGAAAACTGAGACAGAAAATTGTTGATCGATTTTGTCAAAAAATTGTCAATCAATCCTACTGATCGGACCTCGATTCACCCCAGCAAAGAAAAACTTTTTCCAGAAAATTTGGAAAAAGTTAGTCTGGATTCTGGAAAACGATTTTCCAGGGATTTTTGAGACATTTTCCAGACTTGTCTAAATTTGGAAATTTTCCAGTTTTTTTCTGAATCAATTTATTACTTTCCAGATTTTTCCAGGCATTTTCTAAATCTAGAAAACTTAATACGTTGAAAATTTCTGGAAAATGCCTGGAAAACCTTTTCCAGGTGTATATATCTTTCCAGACTTTTCTAAACAACGGAAAGAAACTTGTGTAGGGGCGGGGCAACTTGTCAGCCGAATCGCAGATTTTTTCGAATCATACATAAGGGGGGGACGAAGGCAAAATTTTTGTCCTCCCATTTAAATAAGTGCCGACGTCCATCCCCAAAAAAGTTGAGGTGAAAAAATGGCTTGAGGCTACCCCCCCGCCTTATACCTATGGTTCGAAATTCGAAATCTAGTTAACTTGTTAACTCAAAAACATGTTTTCAAGTCCTAAATAAGGTCCTGGGCTTATTCTAGTGGGGGGGGGGGTGGTGGGGGGCCCCCCATAAACACCCTTCCCCCCCAAAAATCGTCCCCCCCCCAAAAAAAGTAGGCGCCCCTTTTGGTACCAAATTTTGCCCTGAAAAAATCGCTCAGAAGGCCAAATTTTCAAAAATTTTCCGGCTTCGCCGGAGATTTTTACTCAATTTTTGCCCTTTTCAACACTAAATCTGCTTATTTTTGCTATAAAAATCAACTTTTATAGTATATGCCAGAAAAATAGCGCTATTTTTAGCATATTTTTCGAAAAATTTTCGCCCCCCCCCCCCAAAAATTCCTTGCCCCTCGGAGCTTTGGGGGGGGCCCCAAGAAGCCCCCCCCAAGAAAAAATCCCTAGAATAAGCCCAGAGGTCAATACTCAGTCAGAAGGTCCATAATATGTACAGTTAAAAACGTGCAATTCTCGCAATATTAAACATTTTAAGCCAAAAATTTGGACTTTTTGAAAATTTTTGCAAAATTTATCCTAAAAATTAAAAATATATACCTAAATTTTGGCCAATTTTACTTACCCTACGCCCCAACCCCGCCTTACGCCTAAGGGGCTAATATGTGAAGCCCCAGAGTTTTAAAGTCACAGCTTCATAATTTCGACCTTTCCCCCCCCAAAAGAGTGGGTGTCCCTTTTGGTACCAACTTTTGCCCTGAAAAAATAGCTCAGAAGGCCAAATTTTCAAATATTTTCAGGAAATTTTAACTCTAAATCCGTTTATTTTTGCACTAAAAACGAACTTTTTGGCGATTGCTATAAAAATAGCGAATTGTTTAGCATGTTTTTATGTAGTAACATTTTCGTCCCCCCCCCCAAATGAGTCGCCCCCCGAGGGACCCCACCCAAGAAAAAATCCCTAGAATAAGCCCAGGTTTCGGCCCAGCCCAGGCCCAGAATAATCTCCTCAAATTCTCGACCACTTTTACCTCATCCCAGATTTTTGCCTTACCACACTCCCCCACTTTTGGCTACCCACACGCATTCCCCTAGCACTTTTTGGAGCCAAAACTTTAGTTAATTTTCGCCAAAAAAATAATCATTTTTGAAACATTTTTCTCAAATTTTGGCTTTGAATCGATTTAAAACCGTGTAAAAACGCCTAAAACGATAAAAACAAACCTTGTTTCGACGACAAATAAGCGTTAAAATATAAAAAGTTTGCGTTTTGTCCATTTTTCGGATTTCCCATTTTTGGGGAGGGGGATCTGAGCTCGCCTTGGGAGGAGTAGTCAAAGTTTGGGAGGAGGGGAGCCGCCCTTCTTGTGGAGGGGGGTCTGGGATTGTACCTATGCAAAATGTGCGAAAAATCGAAAATTTAGACATATATAGGTGTGGCTGGCGAAAAAGGTGAGCATAGGCTAGGCATATGGTGTAAGGAGGGTTGGTGGGGGAGGTAGCCCCCCAGCCCATTTTTCAAACCAACCTCCCCTAAACTTTGGGGTGGGGGCGTGGGGGGAAGTCGCGCCATAAACGCGAAAAATTGTTAAACTTTATTTAGGTAGGGTAAATTTTGCAAAAAAAATTGAAAATGTCCAACTTTCCGTCGTAAAGTGTTTATTATAGTCGGGGGGAACAACGATTTTCGAAATAAGGTTATTACTCGCTACAGACTGTAGCTAGCCAAACGCTTTATATATATATATATATACCAGCATGTAGGGCTTGGCCTGTACTTTCTATACCACCAGTAAAATCAGCATTCGGTTGTACTTCTAGTAGGCTAGCCTCAATATAGACCATCTTTTTCCCCCACAAGTGGGGGAAAAAGATGGGGGTTGGGAAAAAAGATGGTACCAAATTTCGTTCCTTTTCCACCATGACAGCAGATAAATGGCATTTAAAGGCATAAAACGCAATATCTACTTCTAAAAACTCGTTGCCGGCAGCCAGGCTTAGTATATATTATCCATCACATAAGCCAAACTTAGTAATGGGCCAACATTGCTAGGAAATTAAGATTTTTGGTCTACAAAATCTTATTTTTCCCGGTAATTTATAATTTAATCGCCTTTTGTGTTAACCTGCAATGATAAAATACACCATTTTGCAATATTAACCCGCAAAAAATTAGTGTTTTATTTATGATGGGTGGCAAAATCGCACAAAAGTCTTCAGGGGTCATCCATTTCGGGTGTAGTCTTTTGCATATCCACACTTGTGAAACTATCTGGAATGTCCACAGTTCATAATATCACAAACAATTGTTTATGGACCCTAATTTTCTTGTTATCCGCATGATTTGCCCCCTGGGAATATTTGCCAGCATTCCTCCACAGGGGCAGGTCATATGGCGCTTTTCGGCAGCGGAAGGTCAGTTGGGGGGCATAACAGTTCAAATGAGTAAACAATTAGTCGTTATTTTTGCTTAAATAAAAAAACGAAACTGCGGGGTAAAAAGCACACCGTTGTTTTTCCCCCCTCTGGTGCAAAAAGTGTGGGGGAAAAAGAAGGTAACTATTTCTCAACCGTGTGACCTAGCGAAAATCCGACTAGCCCACGTTATAGAGCACATCCACAAACCTCTTCATGCACAAAATGACTCGTGTAACTATTATCAGTAAGTTGGCATAATCTTAGAAAATTTGAGAAATCCTTAGGTTTTTGGACTATTTTTGGGTGTCAACTTCGGACCCATGCCACACGAAGGCTCAATCGACAGGAACGGTTATTTGTATTATGATCGTAAAGTACAAGACTTGAACTTTCATTTGCACTAGATTTTGTATCTCTATCTTATGCCAGTCGAGCAGGATGAGAGCCATTGTTTTCCCCCCCCCCCCACTTTGCCGGTGATGCTCCCCCCCCCCCTGACTATATTGCGAGAAATATATATATATGTTTTCAACTGCATTATGGACTTTCTGACTCAATATTGACCTTATTTTGGACTTGGAAACATATATATCAATCAAGTTTTCGAGTTCAGAACAACTGTCTAATGATAAAATTACTATATACATGGTTGAATGTTTTATGGCATTAAAACAGCTGAAAATGCGATTTTCGGCATAAAAATACAAAAAATATTTTTGGGAGAGGATTAGGGGGTGCTGGGCCGAGCCGGGAGGGGGTTGGGGCATAGTTCCCCTAGAACATTGGGTCTCGAGGAGAGGGGGTGGTAAACACTAGCGTAACCAGAAAAAATTTCAGAGGGGGGCAAGCCAAAAAATTTTCCATAATTTTTGCTGCAACTGAGCCGAACGGAATTTTCAGCTCATTTTAGTGCTAATTATTGGAGTAATTTTAGTGAAAACATGGAAAGCCAATGAAAACACTAGGAAGCTGTTCTCACTGTTAAGGGAATCGACTGGTCGCAGGCCTGTAGTCAGCGAATCCATACTGGACAATGCTGGACAGCCGGTTAAGTCTAAACCAGAACGAGTAATGCAGTGGGCTAACCATTATTCCCAACTGCTAAACCGACCTGCTCCAGCCACAGTAGATGCCGATTTGGATGTCCTTGCTAACAATGCCCGAGAGTCCGACAACATCATGACCCATCCTCCAATTCGAGACGAAATTCTGAAGGCAATCAAGTGCTTGAAGCGGGGCAAAGCTGCAGGCCCTGATGGACTGCCTGCGGAAGTCTTTCAGGCTGCTGCTGACGTGATAGCACCAAAGTTAGAGGAACTGTTCCGCACTATCTGGAACAGCCAGCAAACACCCAAACGATGGCAAGAGGTGATTCTGGTTCCGGTCTTCAAAAAAGGAAACAGACGTCTTTGCAAAAACTATCGTGGAATATCACTTCTGCCCGTAGCTGGAAAAATCTCATCTATTGTAATTCTGGACAGACTAAGTTTTGAGCTGGACCGTACTACAAGGGAGAATCAGGCTGGCTTTCGCAAGGGACGTGGCACCATTGACCAAATTTTTGCACTGCGGCAGGTGCTTGAGCGTCGCCACCGTTATAGCCAAACCAACGATAGGTACCTTCCTTGACTTTTC
Source organism: Trissonchulus latispiculum (assembly GCA_030248195.1). Lineage (NCBI taxonomy): Eukaryota > Metazoa > Nematoda > Enoplea > Enoplida > Ironidae > Trissonchulus > Trissonchulus latispiculum. Next base: position 18,110 of record JASAND010006999.1, read on the forward strand.
TGCCGCCTTTGACAGCGTCGACAGAAATGTACTGTGGAAGCTTCTGGCGGCTAGTGGTGTTCCACTCGTCTACATTAGCCTGATTAAGAATATGTACATCAACTCCACAACAAGAGTTCGCGTATACGGGGAGCTCAGTGAACCATTTGCGGTCACAACTGGTGTCAGGCAAGGAGATGTCCTGTCTCCTTTACTATTTCTACGTGCCGTGGATAGAGTTATGTCGAAGAGCTTACTTCATGACAGCGGTGTCACGATCAGCAACAACGAACTGATAGCCGACCTAGAATATGCTAACGACATAGCTATTCTTTCGGCCAGCGAAGACGACATGCAGCACTTTATCACCAGGGTGGTACAGCACAGCGCCCCAATCGGGCTCAAGCTAAATGCGTCAAAATGTCAGTACATTTCATCGGCGGCCCACACACAAGACCTTCATGTGGAAAATGAGATTATAGCTAAAGTGGACTCGTTCTCCTATCTGGGCAGCCTAATCTCTGCTGACGGTACGCCAACCGATGAAATCAACTGCAGAATAGGGAAGGCTGTGAGCGTGTTTAACTTATTGTCCAGATATCTGTGGCTCCGACGTGAAATATCAATTCGAACCAAGCTAAGGGTCTTTGACAGCATGGTAATGTCGGTGTTACTCTACGGACTAGAAACAATACCACTACGACAATCCGATGTCCGTAAGCTAGAAGTATTTGAAAATGGCTGCTTACGTCGTATTCTCGGATTAAGAAACACTGATCGAATAAGTAATGCAGAGCTAAGATCTCGTGCCGGGAACAGAGACCCCATGGAAGTACGTTTGCGGAAATATCGGTTACGGTGGCTTGGGCATGTTGCTCGGATGGATCATAGGCGCCTTCCAAGCCGGTGCTTCTTCTCTGCTGCCCCTACTACCTGGCGTGCCAGACGCGGCCGACCTCAGCAAACCTGGCGAGACAACGTATGTCAAGATCTCAAGAATCCGTTGTCCCTGTACACCCATGGCCGCTTCGACTGGAGTGAAACCGTGAAAGCATTGGCGGCCGACCGAAATCAGTGGAAGGAGATCACATTCGATGCTATAGCTAACCGGAGGCCAAGGCCGCACCCAGGGGGGGGGTTCAAGGGGTCTAGACCCCCCCCCCCTTTTGGGATGACAAAATGGAAAATTTTTGCTATTTTTATGGCAAAAACAGCTATTTTTAAAAAATTTTCGCGCCTTCGGCGCGATAACAAACAAACAAACAACAAACAAACAAAGTCGTTTACTTTATAAGTAACCAACAATTACAACAAAATCGAAGATTTTATTCAAATACAAGTATAAATCAAAAAATGCAGTTAAATATAAAGAAGGGCAAGAGAGGATCCTCAAGTGATCACCTGACCCCTTGTCCCCGTAAAAACTGTTCAAAATTTAGGTCGCGAATGAGGTTAGAGAAATTAATCAAATTAGGAGCTGACACTACATGCTGAGGCAGTTGATTCCATACATTAATTATCCTACAATTAAACATATTCTCCAAAGCGTTCGAACGTCTTCTAGCTGGTAACGAAAGTCTCAAATTATGACTCCTTGTGTTACTATTCGGGGCGTATTTAAACAGCAGATCGAAGTCCAAATCAGATAATTTACTTTTTGCAAGAAATAAACGTCTAATGTACTGTTTTTGGACAAAAAAGCAAACATTTTTCAACTTCTGGGGGGGCTCCGCCCCCCAGACCCCCCTTGCGTACCAGGGTCCCCCCCTTGCGTTTTACCTTGGACCCCCCCCCCCTTTCTAAATCCTGGGTGCGGGCCTGCCGGAGGCCACCTATATCTTCGTGGCGAAGATGACGGTGATCAAGTACAAGTAAGTATATAAGTAAAACATTAGCGCCGCAGGCAAATTTTGTAGAGAAATATTAGCATATGCTGCTACGAGGCATTAATAATTTTTCTTTTGTCTCCGATTTCGGGGGGGGGCATGCCCCCCTCGCCCCCCCCCCCTGGCTACGCGCCTGGCGGGAAATCTTGGAACTAACATTGGTGGCCGACCCCCGAAACCCCTGCAGAATTTGGACCTCAGAAATTTCAAAAAATGACCGAAAAGGGTAAAATTGTCTGAATTTTAAACTTTTTCCTTCAAAATAAAGCTTGTTTTTAACGTTTTAAGCGTTTTTCAGCCAAATTTAGCCAACTTTTTGGGTCCAAAAATAATCGCTGGGGGGAGGGTTCGGGGTGGCAGCTGAAGGTTGGGGGAGGGTAAGTCAAAAAATCTCGGGGGATATAAAAATCATATTTTCCCTGGAACCTTGTGTCACAGGGGGGGGGGGTAAATTTTGGGATTTTGTTGGCGATCGACCCTCGAAATGTGATGGGGTCCCCCCCATCCCCTCCCCACCAGAATTCGGACCTACTCAGATATTTCGAAAAATTGCCGAAAAATGCAAAATTTTCTGTAGTTTAGTACTTTTTTCTTCAAAATAAGGCTTGTTTTTAACGTTTTAGGCGTTTTTGCACCAAAGCGATTTGAGAAAAATTTGGGTCCAAAAATCGTTGGGGGCGGTTCGGGGGGGGTTGCCGAAAGTTGGGGAAGGGCAAGACAAAAATTTGGGTAAAGTTGCCCGAAAATTTTGGGGGATACCTCTGAAAGTCCGAACCCCACCCATAGGTGTGGCTGGCGAAAAAAGTGGGGGTGGGGGTTTGAAAAAAGTAGGAAGGGGGTGTCAGAAAAAGTCGATTTAGGGGGAGGGGTAAGAAAAATTTTCGAGGGGGCCGGCAAAAATGGGTTTTTCGGCCAAAAATTGAAAAATTTACTCAATTTTTAGCTATTTTCAGCAATTTTTAGCGTCATTAAGCGAATTTAAGCAATTTTTCGCAATTTTTTAAAACATTTCCAATTTTTGGCTAAAAATTTGCAAAAATTTAGGTAGGGGGGTTTGAAAATTTTTGGGGAGGGGGTCGCCGAAAAGCCGATTTGGGGGTAGGGGTAGCAAAAATTTTTTAGGAGGAGGGTCGGGGACCGGGAAAGGGGTCCCCCCGACCCCCCACCCCAACACACCTACAGCCCCCCAAAGGAAACTATGGGGTATAGCCATGGGGATTTTCGGACCCACATTTTCGGATTTTGGCTGGAACTTTTTTATTATAAGGGCTAGATGAGAACTTTATATACCACCGTACTTGGCGTACTTAGATCTTTCTTTTAAGCCCATTCGCACTTCTCTAGGTTGTATATATATATATATATACACCGTTAGGCAGGTATAATGCAAAAAGTAACGGGGGAAAAACCCAATGGGGGAAAACCCACCCCTCACAGGTCTCAAAATTGTCGTAGCGCCATTCTGACACTTCCGGTGTAAAATTCAACTCTTTTTAGCTAGTATAAATCAAAAAACCCGATCTAGGTACCTTTTTAAGATTTCATGTGCCATTGAAAATGCAGCATCAAACGGACAGGTTTCATAAAGTTTAACACATAAACATAGGGCAATTTTTGAAAATTGCTACAAACGATGTAATTTGATAAAACATATTATTCTATCGTGTAGAGAATGGTTTTTTACGTTGAATTGGCTGTTAAAATCCACAATTGGACCTGTCCTAGGTCCTCCAGTACCGAAATGGCACTTTCAGGGTTTTTGGCCCCTAGCTAGCCAGGGAAGCAAAATTATCCAAATCTGACACCATAGGATGATGCAGCGTCCTCGATAGTACCGTGCTATAGTGTCGAATTGTTTCCCTGTTTGGTTGTTAAAAAATTTTTCAAAAAAATTGGGTGGGTTTTTCCCCGCCACATTTGGCAATGTGCCGGTGCATCGGATCACTGTACTGCATCGCAGTGCACTGCACTGCATCGCATGATGCACTGCATCGGAGTGCACCGGTGCACTAACGGTGCATCGGATCGATCTAATTTTTGCTGTGTGCAAAGAGGAAGACTTGCCATCATTGCAGATATTTGCAAAACTTTTCTAGCCCAACCCAGTAAAAAGTTATATACAATCGGTCCAAACTTTTGCAAAATTTTGGCATGGTTGGACCAAAAAGTAGGTGTCATTTTCAAAATGTCATAAAATGAGCAGGAGTGAACCAAATGACTTGATCTTTGCTCACATAGGTAAGAAAGAGTCGCGCTTTCTGTTGCTATGTTTTGGAGCTCATAGCCATAGGTGTAATTGTGGAGGGTAACCCCCCCAGCAATTTTTGCATACCCCCCAAAAATTTTGGGGCTCCCGGCCCCCTCCCCCCCAACTGGGGGGGGGGGGGAAGTCGCGCCGAAGGCGTGGGCAAAGATTGGGTATTTTTAGGGTAAATTTTGCAAAATTTTTCAAAAAGTCCAAATTTATTCTTAAAGTACTTGTTATTGCAAGAAATACACGTTTTTATATAATTGTTTTAAGACTTTCTGACTCAAACCATAGGTGTACCACCTGTTTGGGTTGAGGGGGGAGTAGAAGGTGCAAATTTGGCTCGAGGGACCCCACCCAAACCCGTAATTTGGGGGGCCCTAACCTGTATCCAAGCTTTTTTAGCTAAAAGTGCTGCTTTTCGATGTACAGTCCATTAAACGTATATACTCAAAAACTTCTGCCAGTCGTTTTGGTATGAGAAAATAAAATAGGGCTTGAATATTGAGAAATTTATGCCAAAATATGCCAAAATAAGCCCGAATTCTAGTTTATAATTGCTTATATTACCCTTTAAAAGCCGTTTTTAGACGACTTCAGCTGTTTTTAGCTGATTTGTAGCCATTTTGTCGAATTTTTTTCAAAATTTTCAAAAAATGCAAAAAAGTTTTGCAAAATTTCTGCATTTTTTGTTTTGGACCCCATTTTAGGGGGGGACGAGGGGGGGTCTGAGCTCGGCTTGGGGGGGAGTAGTCGAGGTCGGGTATGGGGGAGGGGGGTCTGGCCTTCTCGTGGGGGGGGGGGGTTCACAGGGGGCAAACTGTAGCCTGGTACACCTACATATGATGCTAACCATATTCTGGACTTAGAAACATGTTGGCAATCAACTTTTCGAGTTTTAAACCCATGTCTAATGTTAAAATTACTTCATGATTGGATGTTTGTTGGCATTAGCAATGGCTGAAAAGGCGATTTTTGACATAAAAATAGAAAAATTTTTTGGGGGAGGTTTGGGGGGTCGTGGGGGGGGTTGTGGAGGTCTAAAAAGGGGGGCCCCCCAAATTCAGGGGGAGTGGGTCCCCCCACCCCAAATCCCCATTACACCTATGCTCATAGCTCCAACTCTTGGTGCAGGAGGCGGGTGGGTTTTTCCCCCCAAAAGGAAATGGGTGTTTTCCCCCCATGGCTATAAATTGTCAAAATGTTGGGGGCGGGGGGACCCCACCACAAGCCCCCCAGGCCCCAGCCCCAAGAAAACTATGGTTGGGGTGGGGGGTCTCTAGATCCAGAGGGGGTCCCCAAAAAAGTAGGGGGCCTCCCCCACCCCTAACTTCCGGTACGCCTAGGTGTTTGGTGGGCCCAAATGATCCGGTCCCCGACCCCCCCTTAAAAAATTTTGGCTATCCCTACCCGAAAATCGGCCTTTCGGCAACCACCCCCTCCCTAAAAATTTTCTAAACCCCTACCTAAATTCTTGAAAACTTTTGGCCAAAGTTGGAAATTTTTTACAAAAATATATACGAGAAATTAGCGAAAAATTGCTAAAATGCGCTTAATTACGTTACGCAAAAAATTAAGAAAATTTTTCGGTTTTTGAGCGAAAAACCGAGGTTTCGCTGTCCTCCCCTCGTAAATTTTTCTTATGCCTCCCCCACATAGGTGTACCTAGAGAAAACGTTGGGGGAGGACCGAGGGGGTAGCCGAAATTTAGGGTGGGTGGGGTGGGGTCCGGCAAAATCGAATTTTTTGGTGGGGGGGTAAAAATTTTCGGTCAAAAATTTAGAAAAAATTCGCAAATTTGCCAAACAAACTTTTAGTTGTATTTCCAACTAAAACTTAACAATATTTCTTCATTTATGCGAAAAAATTTGGAATTTTTGCAAAAATTTCGAAATTTTCCAAAAAATTTCGAATTTTTACTAATTTTGAGGCAAAATCTTCAAACTTTTGAGCATAGGCATAGGTGAACCAGGCTACAGTTTGCCCCCTGTGAGACCTCCCCCCACGAGAAAGCCAGACCCCCCACCCCCATACCCGACCTCGACTACTCCCCCCCCAAGCCGAGCTCAGACCCCCCTCCCCCCCTAAAATGGGGTTCAAACAAGAGAAAAAATGCCAAATTTTTGCAAAATTTTTTGGAATTTTTCGAAAATTTTCTGAAAAAATTGGCTGGAAATAGATAAAAACACTAAAAAATAAACTCTAAAACGCAATACGAGTAGTTTTTGAGTAGATTTATGTCGAAAATAGCAGATTTTATGTCCAAAAAGGGTTATTTTTAGCTGAAAAAAATTTGGGTACAGTTTGGGTACAGTTTTTTTCGAAAATTTCCAATTTTTTAGACCCCCCCAAGCCAGACTTGCACTTTTTACTCCCCCCCCCCCCAACCCAAACAGGTGGTACACCTATGAGCATAGGTGTACCGTGAGAAAAAGTTGGGGGAGGGGGTAGCCGAAATTAGGGTAGGTGGGGTCAGCCGATTTTGGGTGGGGTGGGGTCCCGAAAAATCGAATTTGGGGGAGGGGGTAAAAAATTTTTCTTCAAAAATTTAAGGAAAAAATGGCGATTTTGCTAAAAAAGCGCTATTTACAACCAAAAATTAGCAATATTACAACCAATTTGATCATTTTTAGGAAAAAAATTTCGAAAAAACTGGAATTTTTAGGAAAAATTTCGATTTTTTCTGAATTTTTTGCTAAACTTTTGAAAATTTTGAGGATGGGGTCTGGCAAATTTGGGTGGGTGGGGTCTGGGATTTGGCCATTTGGGGGTGGGGGCTGTCTCCAAAATTCCGAGGGTGGGGTCGGGACTTGTCCATTTGGGGGGAGGGTTCCCCCCCACCCCCCCCCCCCAGGTACACCTATGCTTTTGAGGGTGGGGTCTGGCAAATGTTGGAGGGTGGGGTCTGGGATTTGGCCAATTGGGGGTGGGGTCTGCCTCCAAAATCTCGAGGGTGGGGTCGGGACTTTTCCATTTGGGGGGAGGGGCACAGGTGTAATTAGGGGAGGTTTGGGGGGGGATAAGGGCCCCCAAGCCATTTCTCCAAACCACCCCCAAAAATTTTCGGGGGCCCCGGGGCCCCCCCAACTGGGGGAGGGGATAGTCGCGCCAAAGGCGCGAAAATTTGGCTAAAAAAGTGTTTTCAGGGTAACTTTTGCAAAATCTTTTAAAAATGTCCAAATTTTTGGCTTAAAGTGTTCACTATTGCGAGAAATACACGTTTTCAGCAGTTGTATGGACTTTCTGACTCAACATTGACCTTATTTTGGAGTTAGAATCATGTTGGCAATAAAGTTTTCGAGTTTAAAACAATTGTCTAATGTTAAAATTACTTCATGGTTGGATGATTTTTGACATTAGCAAGGTTTGAAAATGCGATTTTTGGCATAAAAATAGAAAAATTTTTTGGGGGAGGTTTGGGGGGGAGTCGTGGGGGGTTGGTTGGGGGATCTAAAAAGGGGGCCCGCCCCCAAAATTGGAGGGGAGGGGACCCTTCCACCCCAAATCCCCGTTACAGCTATGGGGAGGGGTCCCCCCCCCACCCCCCCCCCCAGTTACACCTATGCATTGGCGGATCCAGGGGGGGGGGGCCCGGGGCCCCCCCCTTTGCGATTTGGGCCCCCTCCTTTGACATTCCGGCCCCCCCCTAGAAAATTTTTTCAGCTGTTTATAATGCACATTTCGAGTGAAAATTAAGCATAATTTTAATAAATTTCACAAATTTTTAAAACATTTCGCCTGCGGCGCACTTATATATATATATATATATATATATATATATATATATATATATATATATATATATCTATCCATCCTGCTGCTTTATTACGTACATAGTTCTGTGACAGAACTTCTGTCTCTTAAAGTGTCTTCTATTTTGTTTCCTTTCCTGTTTTGTAAGTATATATATAATTACAAATTGTACTCAACGCTTTCAGTTGATTTTATGACTATATACCGGCTTATCATAGGGGTCGCGGCAGCGACCCCTATATATAATATATGTGAAAAGTGGCTGGAGACAGTGTAAAATAAGCTGCGGTAGAAGCTGCGCAAAATCCCGCGCAGATCCCTGCGCAGATTTCATGCGCAAATTGTAGAGCACATCGAGTTTAGTATGTCTGTGAAGTTTCAGCCCTCCGTATCACTTACCGTTAAAAGTTGCGCCCCGGACCGGTTATGGCGGCGATGTTTTTTTTCCGGTTTCTCCTATTTGATGGCTGTATTGTACATAATGTTCGCCGCTTTCACGTGAACTGCAGCGGTGGGCCAACCTAAAGGGCTATAGGGTCTAGTAGTACCCTCTAAAGAATATAAGAATCGCAACTTTTTTCCGCCGCAGTTGCGCCACAGCGCCGCAGTGGCGCCGCAAAGTCGGCTCATAGCGAAAAGTGACCATTTTTGTGGTCGTCGCTCAGGTCGAAAGTTACGAGCTGGAGCTGATTTCTTTTTATATTCAGAAATTACAAATATTGAACTAACTAACGGTCCAGGTTGCGTTTCTCTATCACTTCCCTAGCGACCACAGTGGCCCGTCAAAAATGGCGAAAATTCGAAAAATGAAAAATCGAAATTTCTCGCTATCTATTTAACTTTGAACGCTCAAATCTTCCATACAATGGTTTTCTGGCACGGAGAATCGATTCCCGCAGTCAGTTTTACCGTCAGACCCACCCATCTTGCTGGGCTGGTTCCACTTTGCCGTCGGGAGGGTCAAGTCGGAAACCGCTTCCTGGAGGTCCATAGTAGGCTTTACCTGGCCTCTCAAAACTTTGTCTATAGGGGTTTTCTGGTGCGCCCAGCTCATTCCCGGTGTCCTTTTTGCCGTAGGACTCATCCATCTTGCTGTGCTGGTTCCACTTTGCCGTCTGGAGGGTCATGTCGGAAACCGCTTCCTGGAGGTCCATAATAGGCTCTACCTGGCCTCTCAAAACTTTGTCTGTAGGGGTTTTCTGGTGCGCCCAGCTCATTCCGGGTATCCGTTTTGCCGTCCGACGTACCTTTTTTGCTGGGCTGGTTCCACTTTGCCGTTTGAAGGGTCCGTCGGGTGGGGGGGGTCAAGTGGTCGAAAATGAAATTTTTCAAAAGTGGTCAAATTTGGTACCAAATGAAAGCCCTAAGCGAGCTGAGCAACTTTTGTCATAGAACTGCATGCTCAAAGTGGCTGTAGAGTGCTGTGGTGGGGTGGGGTGGGGACTTAGGCGATTTTCGGTCAAAAATGAAAGTTTTCAAAAGTGGTCAAATTTGGTACCAAATGAAAGCCCTAAGCGAGCTGAGCAACTTTTGTCATAGAACTGCATGCTCAAAGTGGCTGTAGAGTGCTGTGGTGGGGTGGGGTGGGGACTTAGGCGATTTTCGGTCAAAAATGAAAGTTTTCAAAAGTGGTCAAATTTGGTACCAAATGAAAGCCCTAAGCGAGCTGAGCAACTTTTGTCATAGAACCGCATGCTCAAAGTGGCTGTAGAGTGCTGTGGTGGGGTGGGGACTTTGGCGATTTTGGGTCAAAAATAAAATTTTTCAAAAGTGGTAAAATTTGGTACCAAATGAAAGCCCTAAGCGAGCTGAGCAACTTTTGTCATAGAACTGCATGCTCAAAGTGGCTGTAGAGTACTGTGGTGGGGTGGGGTGGGGACTTAGGCGATTTTCGGTCAAAAATGAAAGTTTTCAAAAGTGGTCAAATTTGGTACCAAATGAAAGCCCTAAGCGAGCTGAGCAACTTTTGTCATAGAACCGCATGCTCAAAGTGGCTGTAGAGTGCTGTGGTGGGGTGGGGAGGGGACTTATAATTATAGGCGATTATAATGGATAGACATAATAGGCCCAACACACATATTATCTCCTTTTGTGCGGAGCATTTTTGTTACTTGTATTTATATATATATTTACAAATTTTATTTTGCTTTCATAACGTATATATATATATAAATGGGCAATGCAAGATTGATAATTGGCAGCTTTTGAAAGTGTTCTAGAATAAATCGTGGAAGTGAAAAATTCTGAAAAGCATCCAATTCCCGTTTTGGTTTTCCACTGATCGATTATACAACTCAATAACTCATCTCATCTTAACTAATCTTTTTAAACATTTGAATTGCTGAATTTTCCACGATTTCAAAGAATTCTTCAAATTCTGGGGGGCTCCGCCCCGCAGACCCCCCGCTTTCCACATTATCTTTGTTGCCCTAGTAGCTTGTCCTCTTTATTGCCACCATTCCTTGTATATACTTATACTATTTTACTGCAAGTTTTTCACTTCGTAAGTTACTTTATATATATATATACATGTATATACATCTCCATTTTATTTATTTAATCTTTTCAAAAGTTTGCATGACGGATTTTTTTCCAATTTCAAAAAATTCTTCAACTTCTGGGGGGCTCTGCCCCCCAGACCCCCCGTGTGCTTCTTGTGTATATAAATTCTCCATGCTTTGCTTCACTCGCGGGATATAGTTGTTTTCCAATTGGCAAGTGAACTAACCGTTCCATACACAATATTTTCTTGTAAAAATATTTTGTTCCTGGAAAAAGCAAATTTTTACAACCCCCCCCCCCCCCCGGAAAAATTTGGTTACCCCCCCCCAGAAAAATTTTTCAGCGGGCCCCCCCCTTTTCAAAATCCTGGATCCGCCACTGCACCTATGCTCCCCCAAATCGACTTTGTCCGACCCCCCTTCCCCTTTTTCATCAGATCCCACCCCCACTTCTTTCGCCAGCCACACCTATCGGCATATATAGGTGTGGCTGGGCAAAAAATCTGGGGGGGGGGGTCCGACGGAGGGTGGGGGGACCCCCCCTAAATTTTCGATTTTATGCCATTTTCGGCCACTTTTTGGCCAAAAATCTGGGGGGGTTCCAAAAATTTGAAAATCTGGGGGGGTCGCCAAACCACCCCCCTAACACACCTATGCCTATCGGGGCGCGCCGGTGGCGGTGGGGGTCGAAAAAAGTAGGGAGGGGGTCTGGCTAAAAAGGGGAAGGGGGCATAGTTTCACCAGGGGGGGATCCCCCAAAATTTTTGACCAACTTTACCCCCTCCCAGATTTTTGACTTTCCCTCCCCCCACTTTTACTTACCCCCCCCAACACTTTTTGGAGCCAAAATGTTAGCCAAATTTTGCCAAAAAATGCTCATTTTTTGAAAAATGTTTCTCAAATTTGGGCTTAAAATCGCCTTAAAACGGCGTAAAAACGCCTAAAACGATAAAAACAAGCCTTGTTTTAACGAAAAAAGCGTTAAAATACTGAAGATTTTGCGTTTTTAGGCCATTTTTTTAACTCCCTGAGGTCCTATATTTTGGGGGGTTCGGGCTCGGGGGGGGACCAAATTTCCGAAGTTTGCTCCCCCCCCCCAACCAACATTTCCGGTGAAACTATGGAAGGGGTGGTCGCAAAAAAGTCGATTTGGGGGCATAGGTGTAATTGGGGGGGGGGGGGGGGGGGGGTAACCCCCCCCCCCAGCATAGGTGTACCTGGGGGGGGGTGGGTTTGACCCCTCCCCCCAAATGGAAAAGTGCCGACCCCACCCTCGAAATTTTGGAGGCAGACCCCACCCCCAAATGGCCAAATCCCAGACCCCACCCACCCAAATTTGCCAGACCCCACCCCACCCTCAAAATTTTGAAAATTTTGCCTCAAAATTAGTAAAAATTCGAAATTTTTTGGAAAAATTCGAAATTTTTGCAAAAAATACAAGTTTTTTCGAATAAATGAGCAAAAATGAAGAATATTTTTGATTTTTAGTTGGAAATTACGCTTTTTTAGCGAATTTGCGAATTTTTTCTAAATTTTTGACCAAAAAATTTTTTACCCCCCCCCCAAATTCGATTTTTCTGGACCCCACCCCACCTCAAAACGGCTTACCCCACCCACCCTAATTTCGGCTACCCCCTCCCCCAACGATTTCTCAAGGTACACCAAAGCCCCCTATCCAATTTTTCAAACCCCCCCCCCAAAATTTTTGGGGGCCCCCGGCCCCCCCCAACTGGGGGGGGGGGGTAGTCGCGCCGCAGGCGCGAAAAATTGGCCAAAAATGGGTATTTTTAGGGTAAATTCTGCAAAATTTTTCAAAAAAGTCCAAATTTTTGGCTTAAAGTGTTTATTATTGCGAGAAATACACGTTTTTAACGGTTTTATGGACTTTCTGGCTCAATATTGACCTTATTTTAGGCTTAGAAACATGTTGGCAATCAAGTTTTCGAGTTTAAAACCCTTGTCTAATGTCAAAATTACTTCATAGTTGAATGTTTTTGGGCATTAGCAATGGCTGAAAATGCGATTTTTGACATAAAAATAGTATAATGTTTTTGGGGGAGGTTTGGGGGGGGTCGGGGGGGGGGGGGGGGGGGGTCTAAACGGGCGCCCCCCAAAAATTCGGGGGGAGGGGGCCCCCCCAACCCAACTCCCCGTTACACCTATGTTTGGGGGAGGGGTAATAAATAATATATATATATATATATATATATATACTTTTCGAGTTTTCCTGTAAACCCCCAGTTTCATGACGTACATGTACAGTTAACATAGGTGTACCACCCATAGGTGTAAGGTGGGGGGGTAGCCCCCCAAGCATTTTTCCAACCCCCCAGAAATTTTGGGGGGGGGGACGTTTCCCCCCCCCCAAAATAGGGTAGTTTTAGAGTAAATTTTGCAAAAATTTTCAAAGTCCAAATTTTTGGCTTAAAGTACTTGTTATTGCGAGAAATACACGTTTTTAATAGTTTTATGGACTTTCTGACTGAATACTGGCCTTATTTTGAACTTAGAAACACCTGGATAATCAAGTTTTCGAGTTTAAAACCACTGTCTAATGTTAAAATTACTTCATGATTCGATGTTTATTAGTATTACAAACGGCTGAAAATGCGATTTTTGAATAAAAATTGGAAATTTTTTTGGGGGAGGGTTGGGGTGGGGGGTTCTTGGAGGGGTTGGGGGGTCTCCAGAGGTTGCCCCCCAGAAAATGTTGGGGGAAGCCCCCCCACCCCAAATCTCCGTTACACCTATAATACCACCTGTTTGAGTTGGGGGGAGTAAAAAGTCCAAATCTGGCTTGGGGGGGCCTAAAAAATCGGAATTTTTTGAAAAAACTGTACCCAAACTGTACCCAAATTTTTTCAGCTAAAAATGACGCTTTTTTGACATAAAATCTACGATTTTCGACATAAATCTACTCAAAAACTACTCTTATTGTGTTTACAACCTATTTTTTAGCGTTTTTAACTATTTGCAGCCAATTTTTTTAGAAAATTTTTGAAAAATTACAAAAATTTTTCTAAAAATTTGGCATTTTTTCACTTGTTTGGACCCTATTTTAGGGGGAAGGGGGTCTGAGCTCGGCTTGGGGGGGAGTAGTCGAGGTCGGGTATGGGGGTGGGGGTCTGGCCTTCTCGTGGGGGGGTCTCACAGGGGGTTAACTGTAGCCTGGTACACCTTTGGTTAGAAACAAGCACTGTTGTCGAGTAGAAAAAATTTTGAGAGACTCAGTATATATAACTTTCGCTGAAAAATAAACGCGGCGGACTTCTATACCACCCTTTTAAGGTGGCGCTTGCATTATCGGGATTATTTGTGTAAAATTTGGACAGATTGTTCAATTTTGAAGAAATTTTGAGTAAGTCTACTTTGACTGGCGGGCTATTTTGTGACAAAATTTCGGCCCCGGTAACTCATGACTGGATGGCTACCTTCATGGCTTAAAAATCGAAATTTAATTTAAGGTTCATATGATAAATTCAAATAGCCAGCAAGAAAGAGCGAAAAAAGAGCTTTAAAACGATGTGATTATCTCTTATATACGTGGTTTCCATCAAAAATTACAGGCGGTTGAATATATGACAAAGTTACGTTTACCATTGGCAATGTAAAAACCAATCGTTCGGAAATGAATTCTACAACGCTTTTCATAATGCTTTTGTGTTGAATTTGTTCATTTTTTATGAAATACACTATGCTACTTATTAAATGCATAATATTTTTGCAAAACTGAAGTAATTAGTCGAAATTTGCCACTTTGATTTTCTCATAAATGCTGCGACCAATTTCGCTCAATTTTTCGCACACACGTTTATTGAAAGGATACGCAGGGGCAATTTTTTAGTTTTGTGTTTAAATCGTATATTCCGTGAGACTTCCAAAGTTTTCGTTCGGAGTTCGTTGCTTTAAGCTAGAGATTTGGCTGAAATAACATTTTGGCAAAACTGCGATTATTTTGTTTTGAACATCGATTTCTCAAAACTACTCGACGGATTCTGGAGATATTTGGCAGAGTGGAAATTTGCACTTCTGCGGAGGGACGTTTTTTTGGTTTGAGCTAAAACAAAATGAGTAGCAAGAAAGCCCATTGCGAAGTTGCAAAATTTCGTGTTACCTTGCATTTGCCCGATTTTCTCGAACGTTAAGACCTGCTGAGCCAAATCCAAAATAACGTCCGTCGGCCCATATGTCTTTTATATTATGGCACAAAAAGAACTTTTGGCTAATTCTACAGTTTTGAAAAATCAATGTTCAAAAATGTTTGGTCTATGTTTAGCCGTTATATCAGAATATTTTTGCTACTTATTTTGCTAATTTTGCTAGTTTTGTAAGCTCGTGTGAATGTCCTGATTATAAGCTTTAAAACGGTGTATAAAACTCTTTCTAACTCCCAAAATTGCGAAAGTTATAGCGGTTTAAAGAAATCAACACAAATGAACTGCACAAAAGGATACCAGCGCCTTAAGGTGGTAGTACCACTACCGGGATTTCCTGCGTAATTTTTGTATGGATGAAACAATCCTGACGAAACTTTAGGTTAATCAAGTTTGGGTGGCCTGCTATCTTTTCACAAAGGTTTGGTGTCAGAGAGCGCATAATTGGCTAGCTACCATCTTGGCTTAGCGCATGCGCAAATAATCAAAATTTTATTTAAGTTTTAGATGATGAATTTGAGTCAACTACTTAAAAGAGCGCAAAAAGAGCTTTAAAATGATGTACATGTCTCTTCTGTACGTTGTTTCTATCAAAAGTTACATATGATTTTACATATGGCTATATTACGTTGACCGTTTGCACATGCAATCTAACGTAAAAACAGTTTATCCAAAAATTAAAACTATGGAGTTTTAGAGGTTGTCATTTTGTTAATTATGTGTATTATTTAACAGAAAACACTGTGCAGCTGCTTGAAAGCATTGCAAATGCCCAAAACCGAAGGAAATAATGAAAAATTACAAAATCTTTGTTTTTAATTTTCTCGTAACGCTTCAACCAAACTTGGCCAAATTTTGCAAATATGTTTTATGACTGCATACTCTCAGGCCGTTTTCTTTGTTTTTGCAAAAATTTTCGTTGTTATCTCTTAAACCGTAAGGAATCGAAGAATACTCTCAAGAGCAAAGTTGTAGGTTTTGGTGAGAGGATTCGAATGACTATAAGTTCATCCATGTAGGATAACCACAGTGCAAGATATGGTGGATTAAAGATAATTTCTCTGAAACTCAAATTTTCAAGCCGCGACTTTCCTAAAATGTTTTATAAGCTAAATGATGTAATTTATAGCTAATTTGAATGAATTTCAACGACAATTGCGCTTTTAAAGCCGAAAAATACACGAACTCGAACCAGCACCTTAAGGTGGTGATTCCTTTTGGACACATATTGTTGTTTGGCGGCGTAAATCAAGATGAAATTTGATGAAACTTTCCGAAATCAGTTCTTTTAGCGTTCTAACACCCTCCGCGCAATCCCGATTCAAAAATTCAAGATTTCCGGTCAGAGTGGTTTTTCCCAATTTCTGAATGTTTGGCAGCGGCTATACAGTTATGACTATATTCATTCGAAAGATCTCGTTGATCTTCACATTTTTGCTTTTTAAAGTAAGTTTCTAGCTCTTCTCTATCGTGAGATATAGCCGATTTTCTTGTTTTGGCGTCGAAAACTTGTCATTTTTGCAGCAATCAAATTATCCAACATTTCTTGAACTACGCAAGCCCTAAAATCAAACTAATGGCGTCGATCTGAAGGTCTCACAGGGACAAATTATCCCACGCATGATCGCCTTCCAACTGCTATCCTGTAGGTTGCTATCATAAAAATGTAGTTTTTGCAATAACACGACAAATTTTTTTCCAAAGATTGTGGAGCATTCACCATGCAAGTTGGAGGGCTGCTACTGAACAAAAGTGTTCTGCACAAATATACCCAGGGACGATTTTTTAGTTGCCCCGATTGCTGCTTTCTAGCTAAAGTAATCGCTTGACAAATTTGGGAAAAGTAGGCAAAATACAGGTTACGCACACATTTCAGCTCATTTCTCTACAACGAAGAACGATTTCACAATAAATAAAAAATCGTCCCCAGCTATTTAATGGAGGTATCGAATGATATAACCGATGTGTCGCGAAAAAATTTACTTGGGTGTGCAAAAATTTTGGAAAATTATACTACTTCTAAAATGTGTTAAAAATATTTTAGAAACGCAACATTAGTTTCGTGGCATGCGTTAAAAAGAGAAGATGTGAAGCTACATTTTGATATAAAAATGGCTTCTTAACTCCAAGTAATGAATGAGTAATAATGGTGCAAACTTTATGTGACCAAAGGGAATCACCACCTTAAGTGGGGCTCCTTGAGCCAAAAGTTCGACCCTCATCAATTTCGCTCAAATTGTGCCCATTAATACTCCCTAGGGCCCTACACCATCTATTGAAATTTGAGACAATTTCGTCGAGGAATAAAAGTTACAGGCATTCAAAATTTCCAATTACTCAAGGATTATAGACTAGCATTGCTTTTCCCAAGTTTGTTAACTTGTTCAATAACTAAACTAATAACTGAACTCTCGAATTTACTAAGCGCCTCACCAGGATCCTTTTTCTCACATTAAAACCGTAAATTTATTGCATACAATGTCTTATAATTAAAATTTCCAAAATCAATATTCTATACTTATCTTTTTTCTGGCAATTTATATCGGAAACACATTGAATGTGACCATTTTCTTTTTTAATAAAAATTTTTATATAAAATTTTGGTCATTGCGGCTGCCTTTGGTAAGTTTGCAACCAATACAATCAAGATAGGCACGTTTCAGCGGCACCAAACGACGCAGAAGATGTACAGCTTCAAATTGTTATGTGGCTCGATTCATAACCCTCCATATTGAGCAAACTATGGCTTTCTAAAGTGGACTGAATGTAAGGGAAGCGCGACCTAGGTGGTATTACCACTAGCGGGATTTTCTACCTAATATTAGTATAAATGAAGATTATGAATTAATTATGACGAAACTTTTGGTGAAACAAGTTTGGTTGAGCGGCTATATTTTCACAAAATTTTGGTGTCTAGAGAGTAAATAATTGGCTTGCTACCTCCATGGTTTTGCGCATGCGCAAATAATCAAAATTTTATTTTTGCTTTATATAATAAAATTTAATCTACCATGTGAAAGAGCTCAAAAAGAGCGCGTCATTTTTATCAAAAGTTACAGATGGTTTTAATATACGGCTGACTTTACGTTAACCGATTGCTCCTGCAATGTAAAGTAATAGCAGTTTATCCAAAAATTAAATTATTGGGTTTTAAAGGTTATCAGTGTGTTACTTGTATGTGTATTGCTTAACAGAAAACACTATTCAGCTGCTTGCAAGTATTGTAAATTCCCAAAACCAAAGCAAACAATGCAAAATCACAAAATCTTTGTTTTTGATTTTCTTGTCACTGCTTCAACCAAAATTGATCAAGTTTGGCAGATATGTTTTATTTCTGCATACGCTCAGACCGTTTTCTTTGTTTTAAGAAAAACAATAGTATGCAAAAAATAGAATTTACAACATTTCAAAATAAGCTAAAAACGAAAAATTTGTTTTATAAAAAACTGAGAACTGCCTGAGCGTATATATTAATAAAGCTTGCATGAGAAATTTCAAATGAATCGTTGAAGATTGAAGGAAATAAATTTCAAAGCTTTTAATACCTTTCCTTTTGTGTAGGCAGCAAGCCAGTCCCAGCAGTGCAGTTGGCCAGCTCGTTTGATGCAGAGCATACTAAAGAATAAATTTGCCAAATTTCGAGGCGACTGATTAAGTTTTTAGTTCACAGTATCTGTGCAAAGTCCACCTTAAGGTGGTAGTACCACTACATGGGTGGATTTAGCACAGATTCTGTGAACTAAAGAATTATTGAATCGGCTTGAAATTTGGCACATTTGTTCGTTATCATGTTCTGTATTAATTTAGTTTTCCTAGTAGCTTGGGGACTAGCTTGCAGTCGACACACGAGGAAATGTGTTTAACGTTTTGAATTTAAATATTTAATTCAACCTTTTTCAATCACTGAAAGGAAGGAGAATCAGGCAACAAAAAGGACTTGACTAACTTCGTGGATGGTCGAAGCAATGGATGTGCTGGAGTGGGTACGACATCAACGCATAAATACTAAATGTTGTAGACAGATTTACTAAAATGCTGGCAACTGTGTCTTGTATGCTAAATTATTCTATTGGCGAACTGTTGTGCAATGTATATGACTGACTTAATAAATGCAAGAGTACATAGTACATAAAGAGTATGACAGCGGGCATACTCTATGAATTATAAGCGCCACACATCCTCTGCACGCTAACGGCTGACACCCCCCCCGCAGGACCCTTCACTTCAAAATGAAATGAAATGAGCCTGGTCCTATAGCCGAGTTCTTGGTAGAGTATAACAGGATCACCAAGTACATTCGAGATGACAAGAAGGTCGAAACCAGATACTCTTACAGAAACTAAAACAATCCGAAGCTTCAACGGCCTTACTTCACAAAGCGCTAATCCAATCAGACCTAAGTATAACCTAGCGAAGCTATTTGACTGCGCGCCTCTGGAAAAGGGTGTTACATGAATACTGTACTCAAAATCCAAACTCAGAAAATTTCCCTAGTATTCAGTCTGTGCGGCTTGATGCGGTAATGTTCCTTGGACCTAAAGGCTGTGACAATCGCACCATTGTGTTCATGTTCGTGTTCATCGTGGAAGGTTCCCGAATGGTTCGTATCCCCGTGGAATCATTACGATTGCAAAGAACATTAACAGTTATGGATATGAAATAAACAGGTATGTAGCATATTGCTGTTATTGCTACAATTAATAAAAATATATGCACTGTGTATTGTAATTATGTGTGATGAGTCAAGTTGTAAATTATTTATTGTATACTATACATACAATCAATAAATACACAGTAGGGTCCGGCTCAAAGTCAACAGGAATTGTGGCCAGTATGAGGCTGGAGTCCGGCTCAGGGTCAGGTTAGGAATCTAACGGGGCTTCTATCTGAAACCAACAGAAAAAATATCATAAGTAAAGAAGGATAGGAGGTAATAGATAGAAAGTAGCAAGCATAAAGAAAGGTTAAAGTGTTATCAAAGAAAACCAAGTGATAGTTGCAAGAAGAAATAAACCAAAGGTGCAACTCAATTACCTCGGTACTCAAGGATTCTTCTTCAGACTGTGCTCCCGCAGCCCGCCATGAGTGCTAAACTGTTTTCGGGAAATTGGGCACTCAAGTCATGCATAAGCATTTCGATCATGCTCATACAGTTGGTAGTAGGAGTGGCATTCCTTGTCACATATGGAACATGTGACATATGGAAGGCTAAGGCGTTTAGAGGGATCAACGAAGTGTTTCCTGATCTTTTGGTGGTGTTGAAGGTCCCTCCTGGCGGTTTAAGCTTTTGTACAGGTGGGATAGGGGCAGGGAAAAGGACGTTTGGGCAAGGGCTCAGGGTCGGGCGTTGGCTCAGGTGTCAGAGTCGGCTCGTCTAGCTTCAAAAATGCCTGCCTGGTCAGCTTGATATTTCAGAAAGACATTCCTTTCTCTCCTTCAAGCGCATAACCCTTTTTAATACAAAAAAGCCTCAGAAAAGCCAAGGTCAAACTTATCAACCTGGTGACTTGTCAGTGAAGGAGTTATGTGACGATGTCACCAGGTTCAAGAAAGCATATAAACCTCAACACCCCAAGACCGCAAGTACCGCGGGTAGAAATTCAAATACTTTCGGCGCAATGACTCCATCGGACACTCCACATTTGGGACCCCATTGATGAGTACCAGTAGTTTCCCAAGTTCAGACCGGGAAACACGTTTCCATACTTTGGTTCCCATGTAACAAACATTGATGGACGTAAGATGGAAATTCCCGGTATGCATACCGGCCCCGGTTTCAGCATACGGGGGGGTAAGTTCAAGGGGTTAGAATTCCCTCGAATCCGCCACGACCCCCTCTTATGGCGTGAGATAGCTGCTGAAGGTCCACATGAGATTTTATCTTCCAAGAAGCTACGTGGTGTGACATTAGCCTATACCTTTGCTCACCAACGAGGTGATCCCAGATATTGTTTGGATGATGTATTGTGACGATTGTATGGACGCCGATTGCGCTAACGAGAGGAAGTAACGGCAGCTTCCACATCCTTTGTCTGCCATCCTTCTCAAGTCCTCAGGTCAGTAGGCAATGACCTCCCTCCTTAGTTACAATTTCTTTACGTCAGGAGGGCAGACAACCTGTTTGTTGCCCAGGCTGTCCGGCGAACTGATCCGGATGAAAGGCGGATTTTTGAAAAGGTGGGCAAACGCGGGATGAGAAGGCGTGACTGTAAAGTTTTTGATGAAGGGGATTGTCTCCAAAGTAATAGACCTGGCTTGATTCCTGGAAACCGGGAATCGATATGTAAATTTATAATCAAAACATACAACACGCAGTCGTTATAGAGATTTGAGAAATTGCAGAAATTTGGAAAATTCATTCGACTCCCTCTCTTTACTCGACCCGGCTCGAAAAGACAGAAACAATCGCATGTCCGTATTTTAACTTTTCGTGTGTAGAGGGTGTAGAGTAGAGTCTGTTGAACTTGTTGAGTCTGTTGAGTCTGTAGATGGTGTTGAGTGTGTCGGATCTGTTGATCTTGTTGAGTCTGTTGAGTCTGTTGAACTTGTTGAGTCTGTTGAGTTTGTTGAGCGTGTTTGCTAGTCCATTTTGCTTTTGAACTTGTTTGACAACGTTACTTTTGAACTGTTCTAGTTTTTGAGCCGTTGAACTTGTTAATTCTGTCACATATATTTACTCTTCTTGCTGTTGGTTGACTCTATTAATGTTGTTGGTCTTTTGAGTTCGTTGTGTCCAGCTGAGCTGCACCGAAGTCCCATCAATTCAGCTCGCGAGACCTCGTCATCGCAGCTATCAAATTTGATCGAAACTATAGGTGCTTTCGGCATGAGAATATGTTGTTAGCTGTGTTGATAGGAAATATACATATCGATTCCGGGTTTCCAGGAATCAAGCCACAGTTGCAAAGTAAACTTCTCCTCCGTTGCCTGGATGACTTCCAATTGGGGTCGTATATCGTGGACTCCATGAAATTTCTGATGTCGTCGCGGGACTTGAACTTCTTCTTTTTGACATAAGCGTAGGCAACCTCCCTGATGTCGGCGGCGGCGCACTCGAGATTCAACCAGGACATCTCAAAGTAAAAGTGCTACTAAAGTGCAAGCTACAACATAACGTAAACAAAAATCAATATAAACTTCCTTTATTTTGAACAACTTGTTTTTCAACGTAAACACCAAACAGTGGTGGTTTTAGCAACTTTCCAAATTTACGTACGTCTGGGATTTCACTCAACGTTTCAATTTCATTCAAAGTCAATTCAAAAGCTTGTACAGTTGGCAACATCTGGGCTGCAATTCAACAAAAGTTTGTAAAGTTTCTAACGTCTCGCATTTGATGCAGTTGTTAACGTAATTTAATTATAAAATTGACTATGATGGACAGGACAATGCCGTTTCGATTGTGGTGAAACTATTAAAACTAGACTAAATATGTCACTTTATTATAATAGAATTACTTCAAAGTGATCTTACTCTTAAATGTTTCAACGAACCTGCCAGCATTGTTTAAAAATAGTAATTTATTTAATGTTGCATGAAATTAAAAACCTAGCAGGAAAACTAGTTGAGTAAAAGTTAAAGATAGAAAAAACTATAGTGAACAATAATGAAATACCTGTACTGGGAAAGTAGATAAAATCCTTTATAATAATAAAAGGAAATTGAAATGTGGAGAAATAGGCATAAGACGTAAATTGCATAAACGGCAATTAACTGCACTTGAAACAGGACCCTACATATTGAAATAAAAGAAGATGTGTACGTGGACACTAAATTTCATACATGTGAACACCCTGTGTGGACACACTGTGTGGACACAGCGCATAAGAATGCTACTTGCCACAGAGAAATGAAATTCTGAGTAAAACCCAGCCATTAAAGAAAAATTAAATGAACGTACAGTTTTGTACATGTAATCCCCCAGCTTTAGACCATATTTATTTAAAAGTACAAAAGGAAAACAACAGCCCAGAACATTATTTCCCATCAGGGCACTCTTTTCTATTTCTCCAGTTTTGACTGTTTCGTTAGGGCACTGTTTCCTCAGGGCACCGTTCCGTTGGGGCATCACTTTACATGTTTCGTCGATATTTCAGACTAATTAATAGCGACATAGTGGATGACTATTTCAAATAAATGTAGTTTATTGTAGTTAACAATTAATTAGTTAGTTAACATACATATAGTTAAAAGTACCTATTAAAAGCAAATTTGAGCCAAATAGTAAAGTTCGGAAATATTATAATTTCAGTAAGATCGAACAATTTAAAAGTTAACAATTTCAATTGCTTTTGTATTTTAAGACTTTTATTTTCAAATATTCTATTCTAATTCTGATAACTTTGAGTATTACACATATATTAGTCGGGAGTATTGCCGATGTCACCTTCAAGTGTTGTTGCAAAAAGCAAACTTGCTCGAGTCTATTGAGAAAAGCAGAAATCCAAAACATAAATTTAAAAATTTTGAAATCACACTCAATACTTGTTTACACACAAGTAATTGTTTACTAAACAGGACCAATAATTAAAGATACATGCACATTATGTTATCTACCAGTTTACCAATTACTCAAGGATTATAGACTAGCATTGCTTTTCCCAAGTTTGTTAACTTGTTCAATAACTAAACTAATAACTGAACTCTCGAATTTACTAAGCGCCTCACCAGGATCCTTTTTCTCACATTAAAACCGTAAATTTATTGCATACAATGTCTTATAATTAAAATTTCCAAAATCAATATTCTATACTTATCTTTTTTCTGGCAATTTATATCGGAAACACATTGAATGTGACCATTTTCTTTTTTAATAAAAATTTTTATATAAAATTTTGGTCATTGCGGCTGCCTTTGGTAAGTTTGCAACCAATACAATCAAGATAGGCACGTTTCAGCGGCACCAAACGACGCAGAAGATGTACAGCTTCAAATTGTTATGTGGCTCGATTCATAACCCTCCATATTGAGCAAACTATGGCTTTCTAAAGTGGACTGAATGTAAGGGAAGCGCGACCTAGGTGGTATTACCACTAGCGGGATTTTCTACCTAATATTAGTATAAATGAAGATTATGAATTAATTATGACGAAACTTTTGGTGAAACAAGTTTGGTTGAGCGGCTATATTTTCACAAAATTTTGGTGTCTAGAGAGTAAATAATTGGCTTGCTACCTCCATGGTTTTGCGCATGCGCAAATAATCAAAATTTTATTTTTGCTTTATATAATAAAATTTAATCTACCATGTGAAAGAGCTCAAAAAGAGCGCGTCATTTTTATCAAAAGTTACAGATGGTTTTAATATACGGCTGACTTTACGTTAACCGATTGCTCCTGCAATGTAAAGTAATAGCAGTTTATCCAAAAATTAAATTATTGGGTTTTAAAGGTTATCAGTGTGTTCCTTGTATGTGTATTGCTTAACAGAAAACACTATTCAGCTGCTTGCAAGTATTGTAAATTACATATCAAATATATCTCATATCAAATACATACATATCAAATATTCTATTCTAATTCTGATAACTTTGAGTATTACACATATATTAGTCGGGAGTATTGCCGATGTCACCTTCAAGTGTTGTTGCAAAAAGCAAACTTGCTCGAGTCTATTGAGAAAAGCAGAATTCCAAAACATAAATTTAAAAATTTTGAAATCACACTCAATACTTGTTTACACACAAGTAATTGTTTACTAAACAGGACCAATAATTAAAGATACATGCACATTATGTTATCTACCAGTTTACAGATTTTAAAAGTGTCAACTTCTCTGTGTGCAGTGCCCTAACGATACCCTTTGTTATTAAACAGTAAGTGCAATAACAGTAGTGACAGGGGTGCCCTAACGAAACAGTGCCCTAATGGAAGACAATCGCCCAGAATTAATTCCAAACACATATATTTTTAATTGAGTATAGTTTTAAATCCAATAACAGATTGTACAGTAACAAATCTCATCACTGCAAAACCAAAATTCATCACATATATGTTGAATTAACAACATTATTATATTACCTGAACAGCAACGGTCGTCATATATGTAGCACTGACTAACCTTAGCAAATTTGGTGACAAACCACGACTAGTGTAATGGGTGGGTGTGTCTGAAATGTGTTAATAGTGTATTTATATGTATAATTTTAGAAAGTGTTAGAAATTATTCATCTGAAATTTATGTGTCAAGATGTTTATGTCCTATTAAATTTATGTCCTGTTAAATTTATGTCCTAAACTGGTTTTTTTATAATGTGTTTTTATTCAGCCGCTAGGCGGCGCTGTCCTTTAGCAAAACTAGATAGGAACCTTTAGCCAATTAAAACTTTCCAGGCCTTTTGCAAAAATCAATACTCGTATCTGATTGGCTACTTAGGGGGGTGGTCTGACGCAAGAATAAAAAGTAGTCAGTTTAAAGTTTTTCTTTCGTGACAAGTGGTCGGGTTTGAGATGAGTTTCTGAATATACGTTTCTTTACACATCTTTCCCCACGTCTAGTTTTATTCTACAATCGCCCCCTTCTTTAGCTAGGATCCTAGTGTCCCTATCTACCAGAATTGCCTGTCAAATTGTAGGGTTCTGTTTTCCCCCAGATTCTATATTTAACCGTCCCCTGGTATAGGTCGTTCCGGCCAAACCTTCCCATATCGTATTATTTGTGTGTTCCTGACTATTATTGGAATTTGTCTGGATGTTCTTATCTTCTCAGTAGCTCCTGTTTTGGGTAAAATTTGTAAGTTGTGAAATTGAAAATTAATTATTGTGTGATCTGTGTACTCGTTTATTAGTTTATAACAATCTTGTGAATTTCTATCCTGGTATGTACCATTGTTTAGTTAGGTTCAAAAATTAAATCAGGTCTCCAAATAATTTGTAGTTTAGGACTTAATATTTATTGTTCGGTAGGCAGTTAGGTAGATAGAAAATCTGGCAGTCTGAGATTAGGTTGAGCGTAATTCTGTGGTGTTTTGTTGTACAATTTTGAGTTAGGGCCACAGTTGTTCCAGAAGTTAGGCGAGGTTGTTATTCACAGGTCGACTGGAACAACATCTTCAGGTCCGTCGTTTCCTAGCGCGCAGTGCCCACCCCGTAGTGCTTAGTAGTCGGTTACCAATCTACTAGCATTACACTAGTAAATATGATGTTTATTAGTTATTATTCAACAAAGCAGGTGATCTTATCTGGTTACCTTATTCAGTTGTCAGAATACAAAGAGAAATGGGCCAACGTCTGCAGCAAAGGTAGTGTGACGACTATTCCGTGAGATTAATTGTCAAAAGGTAAACTGAGTAATTGGGCTGATGTAAACGGAGAGTTGATGCAGAGTAGAACAAAGAGCGAGCGAGAGAGATAGAAAGAAATGAGAGCGGTTAATTTGAAGTTATAAGAATTGCAGAACTGACTAAACTTTAGTTTTTCAGGCTTTTTAAACTCTAATAGAAGTTTTTGTAGACGGGCGATTAATTTTCGGAATGTAAGGCTGACACATCATTTAATTCCTGTGGATGGCCTAGCGAAGCCTAACACACTTGTAGGAACAGATCATTAATTTTCTGTACAATGTTTTTAAGAAATTTGCCGATTTTTGGTGTAATTTATAGAGATTTGTTTGCAACAAAAAGCCTGATTAAATTTAACAAAAGTCAAAACTATGACATTTCATTTATTACTCCAATTCATCACACATATATTAACACAAATAAATTCATACAACTTCCACAAGGCAACAAGGGACAAAACACAGTCACCCAAAATTGGAATAAAACTGTCACCCAAAACTGAAATCGTAACAGTCACCCAAAAATGGGAGACAAAATGTCACCCAAAGGTTGGAGACAAAACAGTCACCTACAACCAGTGGGGGACGCTCGCGCATTGTCCCCACTGAATAAAGGTTGTTTCAAACTGTTCATTATCCTATTCCAACCATTTTCAATTTTTTTCGTCCGATTCCCAATAACTTTGGCGTTTTCTTTTCTTAAGTTAAAAATCTGCCTACCTACGTAGGTTTTAACCCATTTGATTCAGGGATTCTTAGTTTTTGGGAAGTTGGTAAATTTGGTACCCACTTGTTACTGGTATAATCAAATGTGTACGCAGACATGGAATGATAGCTCCAGTCTGCCTCCTAAATGTATAAATACTTGCTTTCTTTAGCTGTAAAAATGGATTTGATTGAGCTGTGAGCTTTGAGATTTGAGGTATGCCTTCGCCTAGAACAGGAGAAGACGGGAAACCTTTACGTAAACATACGACGGAAAGTGGAAAAGAACTTAGAATCTTGTCTTGAATGTGCAACCATCAATGTATTCCAATGTTTCTCTGTCTCAACGCCAGGAGACAGCCACGGCCAAAATCAAACGACAGCTGGAAATTAATTTAATTGGTTGGAACTAGCTGCTGGATTATTGCCGACTTCAATACTCAGAATGATTTGATATTCAGAATCTCAGGAAATACGAAATTTGAACTGTAAATACAATTTGTTACCATAAAATTTCCAAATGTTCTGTTTTCATTTGAGTGCAATATTGTGCAATGTGTATAACTTGTTGAGTAAACGGTTTTTTGTTAAAACAAATAGGCCCCTAAAAAGGGCATTATCTCGCCACAGAGCCCTAATTGAGTAATTTCGCTAACTTTTACCTTTAGTCAGATAGAGCAAAAATGAAGCTTAATATATATGTAGAACTGAACTGTTGCTGCTGCAGCTTTATAGTAACCCCGTACCCAGTCGAATTTTTGAATACATCCCAACATCATAATGTAAGTGCGCCCAATTTTGTTAAGAGTAATGTGTAATGTGTAGTGTCTGAATGCTAGTTAAACTTAAAGATGATACGCAGGGATGAAGCCTGGGTGATGGGTCATTGGGTCATTATTTTTGTTTGGATCACTGGGTCTTTGGTCACTAATTTTCTGAAACCTTTGGGTCAGTGCGGGTCTGGGTCAAGCCTCCTGTGGGTCACTTTGGGTTGGGTTTGGGTCAACAATTTTAGTGGGTAATTTTGGGTCTGGGTCACAGATGTGGTGTCTTTTCTGGTAATACATTGGACCAATTACAAAGGCATTTGAAAAGTTTTGAAGTCGGGAGATTTTATGTGCTATCAAGAAACGCTTTGAAATTTTGTTAGGACACTTAGCTGTTACCAGTGAAATGGGGGAGCAACTTTGACTATATACTTACTAGGTTAAAGTTTAACATTATTTAAAAATTTTAAACTTTTGTAATTATCTGGCTCCAGTATGCCCGCCGTGCAAGATTTCAAAGTTATTCGTCAAAAAATCAAAAGTTAGAGTTTTCGGGGAAATCGCGAGAGATCCCATTTTCTCACATTTTCTTTAAAAAACCTTGTCTGAGGTTGCAAATTTAATATATCGAAGTTGAAAGCCGCCGATCTACGCTTAACTAATTTTTTGTAAGAAAAACTGTTGGAATGGAATGTACTTATTCTCGGCTTTTTCCAAAAATCAAGAAAATTACGATGTTGTAAAAACACTGCACAAAAGGACAGTCGCATTTAGGTAAAGTCAGCCTGAGTCACGTTATTGTATTGGGTCATTTGGGTCTGGGCCACCAAATTTTAAGTTTTTATGGGTCGCCTTGGGTTTGGGTCTGTTGCATTTGGGTTGAGTGGGTCACAGTTCACAAAAAGGGACCCAGTTTCCATCACTGACGCTGTGTACAACGGAGGTTAAGAAACAGAGCCTGATTATCTAATACGAGTAACAAGTAATGTTTGGAGTGACCTGAATTGTAAAAGAGTTGCTTTGTACCTGATCCTGAAACATATGTTTCAGAGTACATACTTTTCATAATGGTTTTTGATGAACCTTTAAGATACGAATTTTAGAATATTCGCTGTTTTGGATTATGAAAACCATACCTATCTGTACTTTTCTTTTTCTGAGCAACTGCCAAAAGACTAGGAATGGCTTATCGGTAGTGTTGCTCGCGGTCCGTCTAGCGGACTTCGATTGGCCGGGCCCGGAAAATTCTTTGTCGGGCTAGGCCCGGTTTATGTCGAGCTTTAAAAGCCTCTGGGTGGCTTGCAGTGCTTTAATGTACTTCTTCGAGTCTTTGTGGTAAAGCGTTAAGACGGTTTAGATTACATTATGGATCCCAAAGTGTTGGAAAGGACGCACTATTGGTAACTGCAAAACGGCATTCAAGTTTCATTAACGATCTGGATATTAATAGAAAAGATTCTTCACAAGTTGCGACAAACTGGGCTTTCAACAGCTAAATCACAAGCATCGTTGTGATAATTTGTTTATTCACGAGGAAACAGTAAACCACTTGTCCTCGCAGAACAAATGAAGAATGATCTAAAACTGAAAGAAACTAATTTGCATATATCTTAGCAACGCAAAAATTCGTCAATTTTCTAGTCAACCACAGGGGGCACTGTGCAAATGATGTCTTGATAAGAAAACTAATTAAAGTAAGCAGAGGGGGATCACAACAAATTGAAACAACTTGATTTTTAATACTCTCATATAATTGTGATATCATTGGCATCAACACAGTTGATTTGGAAACTTGCAATTGCAAACTTTTCAATAGGCCCCTTGTTTGCCAAAACAGCCAGCTAATGAGCTCCATGTTAAACATAAGGCTAATTCCGTTACTGGAACCACAATAGTTCAAAAAGAGACTCAAACGATCACAAGTATCTCGCCTCTAGGCGAGATAAAAACCTACGCACTATTCACTCTGACTATTCACCCATCACTAAATTGTTAAACTTGACACCAAAAATAAAAGCGTACACCTGCCTATTTCGGCTTACAAATCTACACGCATGAGTACACCGAGACGAAGAAAAAGACATACAGAAGATATTTAAACAGAGATAAATGAATCAAGGAGTTGGGTTGAGTTTTGTGTTATGCGTGAACCTGTTGTGTGCTTTATGGCTGGTTTTGTGTTACAATAAAGGATTGTTAGGTAACTGCCAGTTGTTAGGAAAGTAAATACGACTGTAAGTAGAACCGTTAAAGGAAGAGACTAGGCTCTGAAGTAATAATTAGTGGTAGGACAAGGGTTTGATTTCTGAATTTAGGGTTGTATTGTTACATGGCATCCCTGGCATAAACCTTACGCACCTTTGGATATCGACTGCTGCACAGCAAACTTCAACCTTCCTCCTTGTTTTATTTTTTCCTCTTTTTTCACTATTTTTCCTATTTTTTTCACTTACACCAAACTCCATCAATTACATAATATGTCAAATCCCAATCTACATGAAGCTAGCTCAGATCCAAATAACCCTCACGACCTCAGACAGCTCCAACGCTCCCTAGAGCGTCAAGAAAGACTGCTTGCGGACCAAGGTCAGAGACTGTTCCTCTTACACCTCTTAATCTCTCTTACAGACCTCCACTCAAAATGCCGAAAGTTTCAACAGTTCCCACTCACTCAGTCACCAAAACGCCCCCGAACAATTCACCGGTAGGGTAGGTGAAGACTGCCCAATGGACTGAAATACTTGAAATTTACGCCCGTAGTAGAAATTGATCAGACGAACAAAAATGTGCCCATTTACACCGTTTATTTACGCGAATTCGCTCTAGATAAATACAAAGAACTACAAAACCCAGTTCGCGAAAATTACGCCCACCTAAAACAAGCACTAGTTGATTTCTTAGTCCCACCAGAAAACCAAAAAAACGAAAAAGCTCCTTACGCTGTTTACCTACCCCCCACATTCACTACAGACTCTGGTATTTCATTACGCTTTCCCGACAATCAAAATTCTACCTACGCCAATATTTCTACCCTGGATAAACCAAACTATTTTCATCGTGGTGTGAAGATATAGTGTATATCCTCGGTAATAAACTATTGTGTCGGACTTCAATAAATGATTGCAGATACGTATTCAGTGTGTGATGCCTAGTCTCAGCGAGATAAGAGAAGAGAGAGAGAGAATCGAGAGTAAGAGAATAAGCTAAATTAGTGGACCCTACATGCGTCCTAAGCGACCGCTCCCTATAGATACTAATAAAATAACCGCTGGACTAATTTATTACCGCAAATACGAAACTCAGACAGATCGCACATCAACACATAAAAAATACAGTGAACACGAGAAACGGGGGCAAAGGCCACAAAGAGTACAAAGGGGAGGGAATTACCCTGCTCCCCACGTATACTAACCCCAAACCCAACAAACCTTTCACTCGAATCGGAGACCCACTCGCTGTCGCACCTGCTCCTACCCAAGTGCCCAATCCAACTGTCCCAAAACTGTATTTTCAGCTGCTTTTATAGTCAGCAAACTAGAGCCGTAACTATCTCCGAAAAAAATCACATTTATCATTCATGAATGAAGTATTGACAAAACTGTTCAAAGTTGGCTAATTTCTAGAAATAGAATGTACTTTTCAATGCAAACATAAAGTTAGCGCCAACTATATTTTTGGTGCTGCGCTGTTGCGCAGTCAGTCTAGAGTCCACTAATGGGTAATATCCCACAGTGGCAAAAAATTTATATTCTTGATTCTGAATATTTTCGTAGTTCCTGTCTTTCCGTTTGCTATGCCCAATCACAGAGCAGAAACATAATCGAAAACTTATTTTATGTAGATGCCACTATTGGGGTTCGAACTCTTTTCGGCAGTCTCATATCCATTTTCCCTATATCCATTTCCCATGCCAGCACGTTCACCCTACAAAAATTTTTTGGAATTATCAATATGGAGATACATGTTACTCTCACATCCCTGTTCTTCTAAATGGATCACGTTCATTGTATTTTCTCACCGCAGGTAGTAGTGTGTTAACCAGACACGTAGCCACGCAACCATGCCGACCCCGTGACACAGCCGCGACCACCTCTTTACCTTAGTAGTACCTCCAACGTCGCAGATATACCGCTTCCACTGCTAAAACGTCAACTGTAGCACCCATATTTATTACCCCTTAACCACAATCCACAATTTTCAAGTATCAATCCACTACCTATTGCACATTTTTCTCTCCTCTCCGAATATTTCATACAGTTACAAGCTGTTTAAAAATATGTACTCGTATTCTTTCAAAAATGACAGCCTACGGTTATCTGATCCAATACGTTTATATGCAAGTAATAAGTATGAGTTTAAGTGCCGATTCAATACATACTTCTTTTTCTATAATTCTTATTTTCTACAAATATTTGTGGTAGCAGAACTAACATGCCACGCTCTGCGGCTACCTCTGACTTCGGATGATGCAACCTGTACTGTATGCTTGAACAATGTCCCTGAGTCCCTTCAGTGCGACACCTGTCAAAATTGGTGGTATGTTCATTGTATCAACCACAATACACCAGGTTCCCTTTCTGATCAGCTCTATGAAACTCTACGGACATTGGGTCATGAGTTTGCATGGAGCTGTCTGAACTGTACTACCTTAACATTGCCACAGTGTCTTGTCGTCGGAGGCACCTTCACCCGAGACGATCTTCTCCACACCTATCACTGCGCTCCTGCTTGTTTCCAGATTCATACCCACACCCCTGTCTCCGAGTCTACCGGCGCCCACGGTTCCCCTTCTGGGCCGCCCGTCGAGCAGTCCTCGTCAACCCCCGTCGTTGGCGACCACCTTCCAACCAATTCAGTCACTGCTCCACTTACTTCACAGACTCCGCCCGCGTCATCCACCACCGATGACGCCAACCTCCTTCAACGTCTGACAAACTTGCGCCATGTCCCTCCTGGCTCAAGTTCCACGTCAGATGTTACGCAAGTACTACCGACCCTGCTCCAACAACAAGACAAGCGCCACGAAGCTGAGCTAAATCGTCTAGATCGTCAACGTCAAGAAGATCTGAACCAACACCGAGCTGAAATGGATCACATTCGCCAACTCCTACAACAACTAGCTCCACCACCCCGTCCTGCCGGAGGAAGCGATGTGTCTCAAGGTTCAGTTATTACGACAAAGCTTCCGAAGTTGCAACTCCCCAGTGTTTCTGGAGACAGGTTAGCTTGGGCTAACTTTTGGAATTCTTTCGAAGTCAACATTCATTCACGTTTAAACCTACACAACAAACAAAAGATGGATTACCTTTTACAAAGTCTCAAAGGCCCAGCATACGACAAAGTGAAAGGCCTTGGTTTGCAAGGGAATCGATACGAAGAAGCTATCGATATTCTTCAAAAAGCCTACGGAGGCGCTAATGATATAATAATGGCCAGTTGGAAAGCTCTGGGTAGTATGCCACCGGTAAAGGAAAACCTGTCAAACCTAGAAAAATTTATAGACGAAACCAGAGCTATTTCTATATCATTGGATCGGATGGGGATTCCTTCGTCATCAATCAAAGCTTACGTACCTCTGCTGCTGAAAAAACTCCCAGGTGAGCTGTACAAGAATTTGTCTCAATTAGCCTTGTTAACGAACCAAGAGGTCACTGAGTGGTCCATGCAGGAATTTTTGGATGCCCTTACAAAAATTCATAGTGACAGCTTAAAGACAGACAAAAGAAGAAACCGGCAGCAGAGACAGATATGTCTACAGCAGAGATGCCTGCCACTGCTGCTTTCTTTCAGGGATCGTCCAAAGGCGGGTTCAATTCTCTGAAGCAAACCCGTCTCTGTCTTTTTTGTGGAGATAAGTCCCACTACAGTGACACCTGTGCAGCCGTCTCTGATGTCAATCGCCGAGTTGAACTGGCACGGGAAAAGAAGGTTTGTTTCAAGTGTCTTCATCCTGGCAATACAGCGAAAAAATGTAAGAGAGTGAAGTCTTGTTATTACTGCAAAAGTGATAAACATAATTCGGCCTTCTGCAGACAACGACAGAAGCCCTCAACAACCCAAACCACCAATCAACACATGACGACGCAGCAAGAGCAGCCTCTAGCGATTTCTGCCAATAACTCCGGGCCATTTGAAGAAGTACTCCAAGTTCAGCTAGCCGGTGCTGGTGAAAAGGATGGTATCGTGATGGGTTCATTTCCGTGCCCTGCCAGAAACCCATATTCTGGTGATACCCACACTGTCCATCTATACCTGGATCCTGGCGCCAGGTTCACCTGCATTGACAAAGAAGTTGCTGACAGAATTGGGCTGAAGCCACTGCGAACAGTTCAGCTTGAAACTGCCAGATTCAATAGCAAATCGATAAGAAGTTCGTGCTTATCGGCCCTAAGAAATTTGAGCTCCATATCTACGCTTATTCAATACGAGACATGGCACCAAAGCTTACACTTTACCCAGTCCCCTTTGATCAAGCAACTGCTACTTTCGTCAATCGCTTGAAGCCTCTCAACATGCCACCAGCATCAATACAGCAAGTGAACATTGATATTCTACTAGGAATGGACTACGGTAACCTGGTCATGGGTCCTCAAGCTATCGCAAAAGCCCTGCCTGTTGGTTCGTCAATGGCTGTGTATCACACACTCCTGGGAGTCATCTTGTCAGGTAATTACAAAACCAAAGAGTTTGGCGTTTCCAAGAAGTTAGCTGAAGATTTGTGCCAAGTCTTTCTGGCTCACACAACTCTGCATGAGACTGACATTCGGCAGTTTTAGGATCTGGAGAGTTTGGAACTACACTCAACGGACAAAGATTTGGCTATAAAAAATGGCGGGTTTCATCAACAGTTCAAAGACACAGTAATTCAAGAGGATTCCCGCTACTATGTTAGATGGCCCTGGAAAACTCCAAATCCAGTCATAGAGACCAATTACGGCAAAGCCAAGCGACGTCTGATGCTCACACTACAAACCCTGGCACCGAATCCAAATGACACCAAGCATCTGAAAACATACGACGATATCATCAAAAATCAGTTAGTTAAAGGCATCATTGAAAAGGTTCCCACTGAAGCAGATGGTCCTGTCACTCGCTACATTGCTCACTTTCCGGTGATAAAAGAAGACCGCAGAACCGCCAAAGTACGCATCGTTTACGATGCAAGCGCCAAGACTCCTGGAAAAGGCCCATCGCTCAACAACTTGATCCACACTGGATCTAACTTTCTTCAAGACTTGGTCGGCCTTTTACTGCGGTTTCGCTTTTCCAAAATAGCCATTACCGCTGACATCGAAAAAGCTTTTTTACAAGTCGGCCTTCAAAAAATTTATCGTGACAGCGTAAGATTTCAATGGATCAAAGATGTGCATGATCCCTGGGGTCAGCATAACCTAGTAGAGTACCGCTTTACCCGGATTCCCTTCGGTGTAGTGGCGTCACCGTACTTACTAGGTGCCACTATACGTCATCACCTGGATTTGAATCCTTGCTCTGTCCTCTCAAATCAAAGCCAACACTTACATAGATAACATATTCCTCAGCGCAAACTCTACAGCCCAGGCGTACTCACTGTACGAACAATCCAAGAAGCTGTTCACAAGGGCTGGTATGAATTTGCGTGAATTCACATCTAATGATTCTGATCTGATTTCAAGGATTCCGGAGGAAGACAAGGTCACTGACACCAAGGTCAAGGTGTTGGGATGGGACTTACCTGGGATACTGTCCACGACACCATAGCTGCCAAAGATGTTCCTATTTTCACAGAGACTCCTACGAAAAGAGAAATTCTGAAACACATCGCAAAGCTCTTTGACACCCTGGGAATATTGAGTCCGGTAACCATTAGAGGAAAACTACTGCTGCAAACACTCTGGAAGAATAAAGTTGCTTGGGATGGCCCAATGCCGTTGTCATACACTAATGAATGGACTGACATCGCCGCTGGGATACCTGCCGCTTCTCAAATTCAACTTCAGCGGAGCTTTAACTTGACAAATTGCGACTCCGTCTAGCTGGTTTGTTTTGCAGATGCTAGTTCTGTAGCATATGCAGCAACCGTCTACCTGTACCAGGAGCATCCCAAGAAAGAAGGTCACCTGGTTTTTGCTAAAGCCAGGGTCGCTCCCATCAAACCAACGCTTACCTTGCCTTGTCTGGAGCTTCTTGGAGTCGTAATTGGAAAGAAATTGCTACAATACATACAGCAGCAATTGACATGTCGGGTCATCTCAAAATTTCTATTCACAGATTCCCAAATAGTTTTGCAATGGATCCACTCCAACAAAACCTTGGATCCTTATGTAGAACGTAGAGTTTCTGAAATCAAAGCTGATACAGATATCCAATTCGGCCACGTTCCCTCAAGGCAGAATCTGGCTGATTTGGCTACCCGAGGTCCACGCCATAGCGAAACGTCATCTGCGCTGCATCCACAGGCCCTATGGTTCAAAGGACCATTATGGATGAACTCCTCAGACACTGAATGGCCACAACTAATTCACTAAACTACATGCCTGGAAAAAATCTGTCTTCAGGTAACTACAAAAGAAAAGGACAGAAGCACAACCAAGCAACAGATTAAAGAAAACCGCTATCCTTTCGGCCTTGACGTACAAAGCTTCTCTAACCTGAGGAAATTGCTACGTGTGACTAGCTCATGTTTGCGGTTCGTTCATCACTGCAGATTAAAATCTGTCCCGAGTTCCCAAATAGTGACCGTGCCCGAAATTCAACAAGCACGTCAACTATAGATTCATGCAGTACAAGATGGAAACTATTCGGAAGTCAAGCTTGGCTTACTTAATGGGAAGCCGAAGTCATGGGTCAGTAATGGGTCAGCGGGCTCTTCGTGCCGCCACTAGCTGGGGACATCCTTGTGATGTAGGGATCAATGGCATGCACATATCCCTTCTTTGCGGACCCCATGCCAAGAGTTGACTCTAGTTCCACTCCACGATGGGTTGCTCCCATGGTTGAATATACGCTGGTTACCGCTATCTGTCGACCATCTATACGAACCTTGCTGTTTTTCTGTTTTTCTGTTACAGGTGGCTAACCCAATGCTATGGGCTCGGTGGCTAATGGGCGAATGGTCGGTGGCCACCATGTATACAATCGTCTGCTCTCCCTCCCTCGGTCCATGCCTGGGTATGGGTATGGCAGGGCGGCCGGCAACCGATTCTAAACGGACTCGACCTCCTGTTGGCGAAGGGATGTCGTAATCTGTGCCCGATCGTGATGTGGGGACAACATCACGTGGTCTATTCTCCACCAACTATCCACCATGCCGCATGGATAACTTTTTCTTTTTTATTTCTTTCTTTCTGATTCATCCTTCTCTGGAGTTTCGCCTACATCTCCTGAACGGACTGAAAGGCTTATCCAGTCAGTGGAGTCCTCTGACAGCCCCTTCTCGGGCTCATCTATAGAACGAACGGCGCAGCTAATTGATGAACTGTACCCTGCTCCCACCCTCCCCTCTGCTCGGTCCAGGCGACTGTGCAACCGTGAGCTACGTATAGCAACATGGTGTGAAGAAACGTGGCGTGCACTTAAGATAGAAATTGTGTGAAGTTAGCACGCACATTTAAAATGTAGAGTTATTTGTAAATTATTCAAGTTGACAAACGCTCAGTATTTTCGTGACTTTTGACTAAATTCGTTGGTGCTTTAGCTAAATCGTCGAATTGGTTCACGATTGAGCGATCAGTTGGAGTTGGGTTGAGTTACGAAGTGGTCGGGGTTTTGGTCAATTTGATTGGGGCGATATTTTTGGGAGTTCTCGTAACGTTTTGGGTTCGTTTGTTCGCTATTTCGGAATTTGAGTAAATTCACTGGCGCTTCATTTCTAGTTCTGAGTTTGGTTTGTGAAAGTTCTGTCTACTTCTGTTTTGGAATACTTTCGTGAGTCTTGTCTGGCTCGGTTGTGATTTTGACAGTAAAATTATTGTTGTTTACTATTTTCTTAGGTTAACTTAGGGCTTGATTCTCTCGGCATCGCACACCACACTGTTACCCTGTGATTTAGTCTTATCCTAAATTCTAGACAGTCAACTCGTTTTATTCGGTAGTTCGTGCATTTTAAACTCTCGTAGTCCTAAACTTCACAATGGAATGTGCTGACTCTGACCCAGGACTCTTTCCTGCCCTTGTTGGCCGCTGAACTTGACCATTATCACATCGATATATGCTGCCTTCAAGAGGTTAGGAGGCCTGGTTCTGGCTTCACCTCCTTAGGTTCCAATTGGACTCTATACTACTGCGGACGTGACGACGAGCGGAGATAACAGGATGTAGGAATTGCAATCAGAAAATGGCTCTCCCATGACCTAACTATTACAACGGTCAATGAAGGAATCATGGTCGTGACCTAAATGCTGAAGTCGGCCCTAATGCCCGCACTTGGGTGGGCACTGCTGGTGCCCAAGGCTGCGGCACTACAAACGACAATGGCCTACGTTTTCACAGCTTCTGTGCCGCCACCAAAGTCTCAATCGGTAATACCTTCTTCAGGCACAAACCTTTTCACCGTTATACCTGGTACTCAAATACTGGAACCTGCAAAAAGGCCATTGACTTTATTTGTGTATCAGAAGATTGCGTAGTTCTATGCTGGAAGTAAGGGTTAGAAATGGAGCCTCCCTTCTAGGATCTGCTGATCTCTCGCGTGGGACTGACCACAGATTGGTGGTGTGCCTCAAGCTCCGCCTTTCGGCAACCAGCAAGGGCAATGCGTCCAATCGACCCTTTGACCACCTGCGTCTAATGGAGCCCCAAATTCAGCAGCAATTTCAACTACCCTATCAAACAGATTCGTTCAGCTACTCCCATCCGTCACTGAAAACCCAACTGCTGATTGGGTACATTGCAAGGAAGCTACCATCGATACAGCCTCCACGCCCTGTCCGCCAACCAACTACGCTAGGAATCCAAACTGATTGACCCCTCAACTCCGTCGAGCGGTCGAAGAGAAGCGCAAAGCCAGAGCTATTTTATTGTCCAGTCCCAGTGGTGCCCCAGGGCCTCTCCGCGAGTTCCGTACCCATCAAAAGCGTTGCAAGCGAGTGGTGCGCCGAGCCAAGAACGACTACTTCAATGCCCTCGCAATCGAACTGAGCAATGACTATCTAGCTAACCGCTGGCATGACTTCTACCGCAAACTGAAACTATTTTGGAATTCCAACCGATCTGGTCCGGCTGCGATCAAGGACAGGCATGGAAACGCCCTGCCTACGAAGCAGGGTAGGTTAGCCCGTTGGAGGGAACACTTCAATGAGCTTCTGAATATTCAACGCGCGGCAAACCGCCTTAACTGCTTATACAATCTGCTGACGGTACAATCTGCTGATCAGCTGATTCCCGAACCGACGATTGAGGAAGTGCAAAAAATCGTCTCGAAGCTGAAAAGAAATAAAGCCCCTGGCCCATGCAAAATAACTGCTGAGTTACTGCAGGCTGGCGTCCAGGTGGCCGTCAAATGGTTGCATTTGGTGATAACCTCGTGCTGGAGATCTGAACAGTGCCCTCAAGAGTGGAAGGACTCCCTGATCTGCGTACTCCACAAAAAAGAAGATCAGTCTCTCTGCGATAACTACCGTGGAATTGCTCTGCTTTCCATTCCTGGGAAGGTATATGCCTCTCTACTGCTTGGTCGTATTCGTGACCTTTTGGAATCCGGCCTTAGTGAAGTTCAAATGTGGTTTCCGCTCAAACAGGAGCTGTCAGGATCAAATCTTCACCCTTCGCCAAGTGAGTGAGCGTTTCCTGGAGGTAAAAACCACTGTTTGCTGCATTTATCAATCTGAAAAAAGCCTTTGATAGTGTTGATCAGGAGTCCTTGTGAAAAGGTCTTGCTATGTACGGCATTCCTGCGAAGCTGGTCCGACTAATATCTTGTCTGCACACAGGGTCAAATTGCTCTGTGAAAGTTGAGCGGAGCTGCACAGACTATTTCCCAGTTAGTACCGGAGTCCGACAGGGCTATGTCCTGGCCCCTGCCCTGTTCAATGTCATAATTGACAGTGTTGTTCGCAGTGCCGTTCAACTCGCTAACGTCAACGTAACTCTGGAAAATATGATCGATGGGCGTATCCTTCATTGGGATAGGTACTATCGTCGTGGTACCAACCCACTCGAACTCAACGCGCTGAATGTGGAACCGTTATTTGCCGCCAATCCTTCCAGCTAGACCACCTTTCGGCTGTCCTTTCATTCAGGCATAAACGTCGCTGACTACACCTATCTAATCATCCACACCGGCATCAATAAGTTGGACAGAACTGTCGGAGAATGGGAAAAGGATTTCGACGATGTGGCCCAATCCATATCGCGATTACCGATTTCCATTTACATTTCAGGTCCATTTTTACACCGAAATTCCCTCTTTTCCGCAGAAACTGTGTCCGCTCGAAATAGTTTTCTTCGCAACAAATGTCTGAAACTACACATTCATTATATATCAGCCAAAGACCAGTTCCACGAAGATCCGGAAAGCATCCGCGTCAGCCACCTCTACGATTCTCCACCGGAACCTGCCCACCATCTTTCCCCAGATGGCGCTTCTCGGCTATACCAGTGTTGGGAGGTGGAAAAATCGTTCGTTGGTTCAGCCATACATCAGTGATCAGCCCTATGCCCAACCCCTGTTTAACAGCATTCGTCAACGAACGACACGCGTTGCGGCACAGGAGCCTCCGAGGAGACCGTCCTCCAGGCGGGAAAGACGTACGCCCGATCGCCCCATTCTCTGAAAGTATATCTTCAACTACATCCTCTCGAACAACCAAATCTTCGCCTGATGGGCGCATTTCGCCATTGGGAGACGACAACGAATCCACACGTACAACGTCACCAAGTACACCTATTCGTAACCTGCCCCAGTCTAAGACCTACTGAGAACACTGCTACCAACTCAGACAACACACTGTAAACCTTGTGGTCCGTCGCCTACTCCAACCGCTACATCTGAAGCGACAGTGGTTTCAGGGGCCAGTGCGCTACCTTCTACCTACGCTTTCACTACGCTTTTCCTTGTCTCAACCTCCGCCAAAGACGATCCTGCCACATCCGCCGTATCTCCTACAGACACCGCCTTGGCTCAGAACCTGCCAACAACACATCCGTCTGTACCCAACCAGACATCCCTCTCCACAACTCTGCCTGACGATCTGGGCAACCCGCAAATGTGTCCGCTGAGGATGTTTTTAAGGGTCTACGGTTTTCCAAATGGTAGACTGGTACTGGTCGTCCCACACACTCTAGAGTTAGGATCAATTCATTTTTTGTAAGTAATCACACAGTCACAGACACACGTCATGCTAACTCTATCACTATACTAATCATACTTGTGTTTGTCATTCCATTTCATTTTCAATATCTGCTTCAGATATGCTATAACCTGTAATCCTAGGTAATTACGTAGTAATCACAGTAGTACACCTTGGTCCAGATACAGTAACACATTTGCACAACAAAATATTCTTTTTCAGAACGGGGACGTTCGCAATTTTTAAGGGTGGTTATATTACCAGTGGGGGACGTTCGTGCATTGTCCCCACTGAATAAAGTTTGTTTCAAACTGTTCATTATCCTATTCCAACCATTTCCAATTTTTTCGTCCGATTCCCAATAACTGGCGTTTTCTTTTCTTAAGTTAAAAATCTACCTACCTACGCACTATTCACTCTGACTATTCGCCCATCACTAAATTGTTAAACTTGACACCAAAAATAAAAGCGTACACCTGCCTATTTCGGCTTACAAATCTACACGCATGAATACACCGAGACGAAGAAAAAGATATACAGAAGATATTTAAACAGAGATAAATGAAGCAAGGGGCTGGGTTGAGTTTTGTGTTACGCGTGAACCTGTTGTATGCTTTATGGCTAGTTCTGTATTACAATAAAGGATTGTTAGGTAGCTGCTGGTTGTTAGGAAAGTAAATCCGACTGTAAGTAGAACCGTTGAAGGAAGAGACTAGGCTCTGAAGTAATAATTAGTGGTAGGACAAGGGTTTGATTTCTGAATTTAGGGCTGTACTGTTACACACCCAAAAATGGGATCCAAAATGTTACCCAAAAATGGGAGCAAAATGTCACCCAAAAGTTGGAGGCAAATCACACCCAAAAATTCGACTCATCACATATAGTATCAATAGCTTCATCACCTTTCACAAATGGAGCAAAATGGTCACCCAAAAATGGTAGAAAACTGGCACCCGAAAATGGGAGGCAAATCGGCACCCAAAAATAGGATCCAAAATGTCACACAAACTGCGTTTATGAAACCTATACTGTTTATGAAGCAAATTTGATTGACCTATTAATTTGTATGCCGAAGTTTGTAAGGGTAGTTGCGATTAATTCAAAGGAAATCCTATCATAAGAAGATGTCAGGCACTACTGGTAAGTGTTACGTTATATTCTGAGTGTTGATCATATGAAATTGTTAAGTTCTTAGACATGGCAGCAAATTCCACGAGAATGCAAGCTGATTCTCCCTTCCGAATTATTAAGGTATTTGAATGTTAAATAACTATTATTTTGTGTGTGATTTGCATGGTTTTGATTTTTATTTCAGAAACTCATCAGCAACCTGTGTGTCCCCTGTGCCAGCAACAATTCTCATTGCTATACAACCTGCAGAGACACCTTCGGAAGAAACATCGAATGGAATACCGTACCTTGTTCCCTACGAAGAACGACCACATGTGCTCCGAATGTTATCAAAATTTCACACAATTAAAGAGCTTGAACAGACACATGAAAAAACAACATGGCGAGTCAGAATCCTACAAATGCCATCAATGCAATTCCAGTTTCCTTAGAAAAGCCTACCTCAATGAACACACCTGCGTACCACCATCGTCACCAGCTCAATCGCCAGTCGAGCATCCTTCCCAACCATTGACAGAAACGCCACCCGAACAACCACCGACAGAAGAGATGTCAACACTTCCAGAAGATCCATCCAGCCAGGATGATATCTACGCCAGGAATTGGGCACGGATTCGTACTCATCATCACATAGCCAAGAAATTCATGCGAACTTACAATTTCCGCTTGGAATGACTCGATGCAATTGGAGACAACCTAAAAACAGTGTTCCTTCACCAGGTGTACAAAGGAAAATGAAACATATCATTCGGATTCATCCTCAGAGACAAAACAACTAACGAAGAGATATACTACTACGCAAGCAACAACACAAACTTATTCGAGATGCCCAGACTAATTGGCAACAGAAAAGACTTGACGAACTCATTGATGGCATTGAAGGAATGGATGTACTTGAGTGGGCACAACAACAACAACGCCCTAATTCTAGATATGTTGTTGACAGCGTAACAAATATGTTAGTAACTGTGTATTGTATGCTATATTATCCTATTGGTTGAACAGTGTTGTGGTATATGAACAATGACGTGTAAATAAAGCGTGAAGGAGTTAGTTCTTCGTGAAGCAATAGGCAAAAGTTACGTGAACAAGGTTAGGACAGGTCGGCATACAGTAGCAATAAGAAAATGCAACAGAAAATTTGAATTTCATGAAGCAACAAACAAGTTGGCTTACATTTACCGTGAAGTTAGCAGTGCATTTGTTTGAAAAATATTACGTTAAGTTAGCAAAACCCTAAAAGTTGACAATAAGTGAATGTTACAAAACACTGACATTACAAAAGATTGATATAAAACAAAAGGCTGCTTTCACAAATTCTGATTTTACAAAACACTGACATTAGAAAACACTGATTTTTACAAAACACTGATATTACAAAACACAGATATAAAAAAGCAGTATACAAAATGTATTGAACATACATTAAAGAACATAGTTTACTGATAATATTCCCTGAGTGCAACACGAAAATATCTGAGGTCACTGGCATTGGCTACTTTGAAGTCGGTCATCTTGTCATGAATTGACTGTAGGCGTCTTCTGCTATCATAACAGTACTCCCAACATAGGTCCCATTCAACATAAGGACAGGTATCTGTTCGATGACTGAGTTCAGTTTCTCTCATAGATGTAGACTGCAATCTGCCAAGCGATTGTAAAGACTATCACTGGCTAATAGCGTAGTAACATTGTTGTGGGATAGTTCAATACCGTGTTCTGTCTCCGTAATGTTAATTGAAGACACTACGGTAAAAAGGGTAATAAGGAACATGGTGTCTATAACTTTATAACTTAGTGTAGTCAGTGTCATTGGTACTTTTTATGGGATTTCTGGCAATAAGGAGTAGGTTCCAGTGTCACACCTATTCTGTCAATATAGGTCTTGACAATGTTATCGTTAGTATCGCTTCTTCGCCTGAGATAGTTGACAATTGAATCCATTGATCTACCTCTAGCCCGGTGGTGAAGGAAATATATGCAGTACTCCCCACATACATCAATAGTGAAATTTTGTAACTGGATTGGATTATATTGTAATTGCCTATTTCCAATGAAGTCAGTGAATAGTAGAGGTGGTAATCCGTAGATATCAAAATATTCTATCCCATTATCCTCCAACCACATTGCAACCCATTGTTCTCCAGCCTGATCAGATGCCTCTGTGTTAGCAACAAGACATCCTGGGCGGTACCGTGGTAACTGATCACTGGGAAATACATCGAGGAGAGGAACTTTGCAATCCTTCCTTAAAGTCTCAAAATTTCACGTGTGTTCATAGTGCGTAGTCAAAGAATGGCGTCCGATTGTAGTCTATAGATATGAGATTATCCAATCCAATGCCTCTGATTTAATCATTGCCACTAGGACCCTTCTAGGGAGTTGACCAGTAAATATTGAGTTTTCTACTACTGTTTGTAATCCAGGAGCGATGTGCCTGGTGGCCAGTTTAGTCCTTCTGATAGGATACTTTGCTGTCTCGTGATCTCTGAGTACACCCTCAATTGCCATGGTAAGAGAGTCTTGAGGTTTGACTTTCCATACATACCATCGGATATCGTCTACAGCAATCTTATAATCACTGGTTGCTGACTGTAGTAGTATGTCGTCACTGTTACGATGTAATTCCAGACTTAACTTGCACTCGCTCAGGAGGTATCGGTCTTGCTTGAATAGGTCACAGTGCAAAGGTCCTGCCACCACTACATATCGGCCATCCGTG
>JASAND010006999.1:67500-93707 GCA_030248195.1 Trissonchulus latispiculum
CCAATGCCCATCAGGCAGCAATTCATCCTTATCGATCCTCATTTGATGAAACCATACTATGCTTGAATCAGGACAAGCGTATACTTAGTGGATTCATTGGCCCTGTCAGTGTCGCAGCAGATCAAATATACGATCTGTACAGTCAATAAGAAGGATCTGTGTATACCATCTGTGACTGTGTATACCACCCAAAATTATGTATACTGCGCTTAAGGTGCTGGTTTCCTTTCGGGTATTTTTGACTCATACAGCTTTAATCCTTTTCGTAAATAGCTAAAACTTACGAAATAACCTATTTTCGTGTTCTTTAACGATTTGGGACCAGTCCCGCATTTTTAGGTGAAAAGATAAGAAATTTTTGGTTTTTGCCATTATTCTCTCAGTACGTAGTCGACGCACCGGATTGGTTGTTATGGCTGGAAAGAGAAAACAAAAATGAACATTTTTGCTTTTACAACCTTCGAGCTATCTCCAGTGGTTAAGTCAGTATAAGCAAAAAGCGGTCAAGTGTTGGGGTTGTTTGAAGCTGCACAGATCAATGTTGTTCAATCGCCCAACTGTCATTAATTTCTAATGTCATTAATGAGATTTTTA
Source organism: Trissonchulus latispiculum (assembly GCA_030248195.1). Classification (NCBI taxonomy): domain Eukaryota; kingdom Metazoa; phylum Nematoda; class Enoplea; order Enoplida; family Ironidae; genus Trissonchulus; species Trissonchulus latispiculum. The sequence continues at coordinate 68,095 of JASAND010006999.1, forward strand.
AAAATAGCATTATAAAACTATCGTTAGGCATGTTTGCTACGTGCTCTTCCTTCCATCAGTTGTCTTTACTTCCTTAAGGTGCCGGTTTCCTTTCGGGTATTTTTGACTCATACAGCTTTAATCCTTTTCGTAAATAGCTAAAACTTACGAAATAACCTATTTTCGTGTTCTTTAACGATTTGGGACCAGTCCCGCATTTTTAGGTGAAAAGATAAGAAATTTTTGGTTTTTGCCATTATTCTCTCAGTACGTAGTCGACACACCGGTTTGGTTGTTATGGCTGGAAAGAGGACACTGAAATAAACATTTTTGCTCTTACAACCTTCGAGCTATCTCCAGTGGTTAAGTCAGTCAGATTTTTAGGGTCAAAAAATGGCCATTTTCGAGGAAATCAGTTTTTTCAAAATTACTACTAAATCTTACGGACAGTTTTGGTCCATTTATACTCTATTGATTGATACACAGTCTCATTGCACATTTTATCAATACCTATTAGCTGGAGTTTGTTGCTTTAAGCTAGAGATTTGGTCGAAAAAGCATTTTGGCAGAACTGCGATTATTTTGTTTTGAACATCGATTTCCCAAAAACTACTCGACGGATCCCGGAGATTTTTGACAGACTAGAAACTCTCATTGGTTTGGGCTAAAACATAACGAGCAGCAAGAAAACTCAATGCGAAATTTCGTGTTACCATGCATTTGGCCGATTTTCTCGATTATCCTGCTGAGCCAAATCCAAAAAACGTCCCTCGGCCCATATGTCCTTTATATCATGGCACAAAAACAACTTGGCCGATTCTACAGTTTTGAGAAATCCATGTTCAAACATTTTTGGTCTACATTTAGCCGCTATGTCGGAAAGTTTTTGCTAATATTTTGTCAATTTTGTGCTAGTTTCGTAAACTCATGTGAATGTCCTGATCATAAGCTTTAAAACGATGTATAAAGCTCTTTCCAATTCACAAAATTGCGAAAGTTCTAGCGTCTTTAAAATATCACCACAAATGCACTGCACAAAAGGATACCAGCACCTTAAGGGACTGTGACTGTGTATACCACCCAACATGTATACTGCGCTTAAGGTGCTGGTTTCCTTTCGGGTATTTTTGACTCATACAGCTTTAATCCTTTTCGTAAATAGCTAAAACTTACGACATAACCTATTTTCGTGTTCTTTAACGATTTGGGACCAGTCCCGCATTTTTTGTGAAAAGATAAGAAATTTTTGGTTTTTGCCATTATTCTCTCAGTACGTAGTTAGTCGACGCACCGGATTGGTTGTTATGGCTGGAAAGGGAAAACAAAAATGAACATTTTTGCTTTTACAACCTTCGAGCTATCTCCAGTGGTTAAGTCAGTATAAGCAAAAGCGGTCAAAGGGGGTCAAAAAATGGCCATTTTCGAGGAAATCAGTTTTTTCAAAATTACTGCCACATGTTCAGGACAAAGTTAGCTTATTTATACTCAATAGATACAGCGTCCAAATGCACATTTTATCAATGCCCATTAGCCAGAGTTCGTTGCTTTAGGCTAGAGATTTGGCCGAAAAACCATTTTGGCATTTTGTTTTAAACATCGATTTCTCAAAAACAACTCGACCGATTCCGGAGATTTTTGGCAGAGTGAAATTCGCACTTCTGCAGAAGGACGTTTTTTGGTTTGGACTAAAACAAAATGAGTAGCAAGAAAGCCCATTGCGAAGTTGCAAAATTTCGTGTTACCTTGCATTTGGCCGATTTTCTCGAGCGTTAAGAACTTCTGAGGCAAATCCAAAAAACATCCCTCGGCCCATATGTCCTTTATATAATGGCACAAATAGAACCTTTGGCCGATTCTACAGTTTTGAGAAACCGATTTTCAAAAATTTTTGGTCTATATTTAGCAGTTATACCAGAAAATTTTTGCTAATTTTTTGCTCATTTTGCTAGTTTTGCAAGCTCATGTGAATGTCCTGATTATAAGCTTTAAAACAATGTATAAAGCTTTTCCAACTCCCAAAATTGTGAAAGTTATAGCGTTTAAAGAAACCCACAAAAGCACTGCACAAAAAACCAGCACCGTAAACAGCTCATTCGGCTCAGCCATTATCACTGGCGCAAATGCAAAAAACGCCCAAGGCAGAAGATTATCATTTCGATTCCTGGTATTGGGTGGCGACGAATTTTGCAAGTTGATATGATGCTATGCTTCAATCACAGTGAAACAAATGGACATAGAACAGGAAGATTTCAGCAAAGAAGCTTTCAGCCTAGAAGATTTCACAATCCTATCAGAAGCCAAGAAGCCACTGCTAAAAAACCTGAAGAAATGACGGAAGAAGAAATGAAGGAAGAAATACAAGAAGAAATGTGTGAAGAAACTATTGACTCTGACGACACAATAAATTCTATGCTACGTGACGAGTAATGTGTTGTTGTCAATAAATACTGAAGTTATATAAACAAGTGGATAGGAAGTAGTTAAAGATGGAGAGAGTGAAGACGCCAAAGTTTCAGCACCCGTTTACATGTATTGTAGCAGCTCCTACTAAAGCAGGCAAGACAACGTTTGTATCCTGATTGGTAAAGCATGCATCTGAAATGATCTCAGAACCTCCAGATAAAATTATTTGGTTCTACCCTGAGTGGCAAAGTGCTTATGAAAACTTACCTCAAGTCGAGTTTGTACAAGGATTGCCTGACTTAGACACGTTGAAAACAAAGGATACTAAACTATTAATCTTAGATGACCTAATGAGCGAGATTAAGCGACAACCTAACCTAGTCCAGCTATTTACCCGAGGATGCCACCATTGGTCCTGTAGTGTCATAAATATTACTCAGGACATCTTCTACGATAGGCAGCGAACTAATAGGATAAGTAGTCAATACATTGTCCTCATGAAAAATCCAGCAGATAAGCTAACTCCAATGAACCTAGCAAGGCAAATGTATCCTGGTAGAGTGAAGAGCTTTATGGAAGCGTTTGATCATGCTACTAACCGACCACATGATACCTTCTGATTGACCTAGATCAAAACACACCCGAATGGCTACGATTGAGAGGTCATATTTTCCCCGATGATCCATATACTGATGTGTATTCCATAAAAACTCAACCTGAACAGAGCAGTTAGCCACGGATCGTTTTGAAAGAAATATCGATACACTGCGACTACTGTGCAAGTGTAAAAGCCGTAAACAGAGAGACGCTATTGTCTTGCACGGAAGTCCTGATCTTATAGAGTATTTGCGATTGTGTAGAAAACGTCCTTTCCGGAAACGTAAGGATATCCCAGAAGGATAAAAATAAATTGGCACGCTATAAACACGCACTAAGAACACTACGCAAAAGGCGTATTAGTTTGAAGAAAAAGAAGAAGATCATAATGCAACACGGTGGATTTTTATCAGCACTTCTTGGACCTATTATTGGAGTAGTGAGTGGACTGCTTGGAAATCTCGTAAGGTAATGGAATACTCAATACTAGTAAAGCCTGACTACTTTGACGAACATACAAGGGTGTTGGAGAAAGAAGCCAGCAATGTCCTTCAGTCGAAACTCCCGTCAGATATCAAGAGTAAACTGTTTAAACAGGCAGACTACAGGCGTCGAATACTGCGAGACAAACCGCTGGAACTGTCACTGAAGTCACCTGCAAGGCCAGATATTGTATAAACTTTGCCACCAACATTACAACAGAAAGGAAGCCAGCTAATTGAACATGTCATGAACATACCCGGACTTAAGGTTAACAGCAGAGGAGAAATAGAGTATCATGGTCAACCGATAGTATGCTCACGAATATATGAACTTATTCACGACTTCATTCGCAAAAGACCCAGTCAACCACCTGCAATTGGATGGATACAGATACCAAGGTTGTCCCGAAACAGAAAACTGAATCACCACCCAGGTATGCCATAGCCAAAGCAGCTCCTGATCTAAAGGGTGGTCTCTATTCCCTATTCATCTACTGTGATGTAGTTGCACCGCAAATGATCGGAAACACCATAGCAACAATCATTCGTGTTGTCAGCATTGAAGGACGCCACAATGATACTATTGATCGGATATTCAATAATCCTCACTATATCCCGGTGCTAAGAAAGGAGTTTGACAGCATTGAAATACATATAAAGGACGATCACGGAAAGGCGGTAAAGTTTGAATACGGGAAAGTCTTTGCAAAACGACATTTCCGCAAACGACGATGATCTTACAGGAAACAGTAGTGAGTTTGAGACTTAATTGGCTCATTCACCACGTTTACACGGCAGGTGGTCAGTTGCAATGATTGACTTCATTTATCCACACATCTGGAAAAGCATAAACTCCAATTCGGACACATTCATTATTGTCCTGTTTGATGACAAGTTACGAAAGGTGGCTAAACATACCCAGGCGCAGATATTTTAACCTTCACGACCTAATGAATACCCTGAACCTCACCATCTAGTCTATGCTCAATGAACGTCAGGAATCACCTCCTATACGTCTCGTCTATGATCAAGAAAAGGATAGGGTTTACTTAGACTTATACGATAATCCAAAACACCTCGAAAGACCTAACTTTGGCTTTGTTCAATTTGCTCCTACCATTGTACGCATGCTTGGCTTTGACTCTCAGAAATTCAGTGTGAGAATGGCAGAGATGCCCTTAGGAGTAAGAAGTTCTACGCACAACGACCACCCAGTTTTAACTTTCACTATCTTCAAGTCCATTGTGATATCGTGAAAGAACAGCTAATAGGCACAACTACCGGTAATGTACTGGCAATAGTAAAGGCAAGTGAAGAGTATGGTGATACAATTCAACACTCCTTTCAACCCCATTACGTCCCTGTAAATCAGCACGTGGTTTATAGCATTAAGGTCCATATAAACAATCATATTGGGAGGAAAGTTCATTTTGAGTATGGTAGTATAGTTATCAAGTTACACTTCAAGAAAGACAATGAGGACGAGATATCATCCAGAAACCGTTGAAGACTGGCACCTACACCTATTTCAGACAGGTTCTGGGTTTTACGCCGGTCAACGGTATCAGAAAGGAGATGGACTAGGTAGTCTCCTGCGAGGTATTGGCAGGTTCATTTGGCCAGTCATACGTCGTGTAGGTATGGAGGCAGGTAGACAGGCCTTTCAGACAGCAGGAGATGTAGCTCGGGATTACTTGAATAGAGGTGAAGATCCAAAGAGTCACTGAAACGGCACGGGAAGGCAGCCATTGGACGTCACCTTGAGAACAGTGGGAAGGCAATACAACAAGGTGAAGGTATTGGATCCAGACCATATAGACGTCGAGTTAAGAGACTGAAGCGTGACATTTACAGCCCATAAAAACCCACCGTATGCGAATCACTTAGTTAATGTTAATAATCACTTCAATGGCTAAACAATTTGATGAAAAGTCTATGCCGGGCTTTAAGACCGAAATGAATCTCTTCCCACTACCTCCAACTCAGGTTAGTGTGGAGAGTGGTTACATGGCAGAAATATATCCCTTACATCCAGTCACCAGTAATGGTCCATACCTATTCCTCGTACCAAAGGATTCCTACATGCTTGACTTGAATCGCAATTACCTCTACCTAAAGCTAAGGATAACTGATAGTAATGGGAAGGCAGTAGCCAAGGCAGCAGACGGTAGCATTTTAGTAGCCCCCATCAATTTGCTAGCAAAGACATTCATACGGCGACTAGTTGTAAAACTATCAGACAAGGAAATTTATAACAGTCGACACCTTTATCACTATGGAGCCTATCTAGAAACCATAGCCAACTTTGGAAAAGAAGCAAAAACATCTCACCTTCAGAGCAATCTATTTGCCAAGGACAGTGATTTCAACGATATCACCACTACAGCAGCTAAGCATCGGGGTAGTCCATTCACGGATGGCCGATATGTAGTGGTGGCAGGACCTTTGCACTGTGACCTATTCAAGCAAGACCGATACCTCCTGAGCGAGTGCCAGTCTGGAAGTACCCCCAAGTCTGGAATTACATCGTAACAGTGACGACATACTACTACAGTCAGCAACCAGTGATTATAAGATTGCTGTAGACGATATCCGATGGTGTGTATGGAAAGTCAAACCTCAAGACTTTCTTACCATGGCAATTGAGGGTGTAATCAGAGATCACGAGACAGCAAAGTATCCTATCAGAAGGACTAAACTGGCCACCAGGCACATCGCTCCTGGAGTACAAACAGTAGTAGAAAACTCAATATTTACTGGTCAACTCCCTAGAAGGGTCCTAGTGGCAATGATTAAATCAGAGGCATTCAACGGTAGTCAGAAACATAATCCCCTTGAATTCCAACACTGCAATGTCAATGAGATTGCTCTCAAGTATGGCGATGAGTTTGTACCCAAAAATTTTAAATGGCATGGGAAAGTTTTAGTACACAATGCCTTTTATACATCTCTACGAAGGCAACGATATGGCAGGATCAACTAAGGGTGCAGATATTTCCTACGAAGATTTTGGGAAAGGATACACTATATTTGACTTTGACCTAACTCTCGATAACGTGGACACTGGAACCATGCAGTTAATTAGGGAAGGAGACGTATCACTGAGAATTCAACTAGAAAAGGCCTTAGCGGCGGCAACCTACCCTCAAGGTGTTGAAATCATTATGTACGGTGAATTGGATAATCTCATATCTATAGACTAGACAGTGGAAAGGCAATACAACAAGGTGAAGGTATTGGATCCAGACCATATAGACGTCGAGTTAAGAGACTGAAGCGTGACATTTACTGCCCATAAAAACCCACCGTATACGAATCACTTAGTTAATGTTAATAATCACTTCAATGGCTAAACAAGTTGATGAAAAGTCTATGCCGGGCTTTAAGACCGAAATGAATCTCTTCTCACTACCTCAAACTCAGGTTAGTGTGGAGAGTGGTTACATGGCAGAAATATATCCCTTACATCCAGTCACCAGTAATGGTCCATACCTATTCCTCGTACCAAAAAATTCCTGCATGCTTGACTTGAATCGCAATTACCTCTACCTAAAGCTAAGGATAACTGATAGTGATGGGAAGGCAGTAGCCAAGGCAGCAGACGGTAGCATTTTAGTAGCCCCCATCAATTTGCTAGCAAAGACATTCATACGGCGACTAGTTGTAAAACTATCAGACAAGGAAATTTATAACAGTCGACACCTTTATCACTATGGAGCCTATCTACAGACCATAGCCAACTTTGGAAAAGAAGCAAAAACATCTCACCTTCAGAGCAATCTATTTGCCAAGGACAGTGATTTCAACGATATCACCACTACAGCAGCTAAGCATCGGGGTAGTCCATTCACGGATGGCCGATATGTAGTGGTGGCAGGACCTTTGCACTGTGACCTATTCAAGCAAGACCGATACCTCCTGAGCGAGTGCCAGTTAAGTCTGGAATTACATCGTAACAGTGACGACATACTACTACAGTCAGCAACCAGTGATTATAAGATTGCTGTAGACGATATCCGATGGTGTGTATGGAAAGTCAAACCTCAAGACTCTCTTACCATGGCAATTGAGGGTGTACTCAGAGATCACGAGACAGCAAAGTATCCTATCAGAAGGACTAAACTGGCCACCAGGCACATCGCTCCTGGATTACAAACAGTAGTAGAAAACTCAATATTTACTGGTCAACTCCCTAGAAGGGTCCTAGTGGCAATGATTAAATCAGAGGCATTGGATTGGATAATCTCATATCTATAGACTACAATCGGACGCCATTCTTTGACTACGCACTATGAACACACGTGAAATTTTGAGACTTTAAGGAAGGATTGCAAAGTTCCTCTCCTCGATGTATTTCCCAGTGATCAGTTACCACGGTACCGCCCAGGATGTCTTGTTGCTAACACAGAGGCATCTGATCAGGCTGGAGAACAATGGGTTGCAATGTGGTTGGAGGATAATGGGATAGAATATTTTGATATCTACGGATTACCACCTCTACTATTCACTGACTTCATTGGAAATAGGCAATTACAATATAATCCAATCCAGTTACAAAATTTCACTATTGATGTATGTGGGGAGTACTGCATATATTTCCTTCACCACCGGGCTAGAGGTAGATCAATGGATTCAATTGTCAACTATTTCAGGCGAAGAAGCGATACTAACGATAACATTGTCAAGACCTATATTGACAGAATAGGTGTGACACTGGAACCTACACCTTATTGCCAGAAATCCCATAAAAAGTACCAATGACACTGACTACACTAAGTTATAAAGTTATAGACACCATGTTCCTTATTACCCTTTTTACCGTAGTGTCTTCAATTAACATTACGGAGACAGAACACGGTATTGAACTATCCCACAACAATGTTACGCTATTAGCCAGTGATAGTCTTTACAATCGCTTGGCAGATTGCAGTCTACATCTATGAGAGAAACTGAACTCAGTCATCGAACAGATACCTGTCCTTATGTTGAATGGGACCTATGTTGGGAGTACTGTTATGATAGCAGAAGACGCCTACAGTCAATTCATGACAAGATGACCGACTTCAAAGTAGCCAATGCCAGTGACCTCAGATATTTTCGTGTTGCACTCAGGGAATATTATCAGTAAACTATGTTCTTTAATGTATGTTCAATACATTTTGTATACTGCTTTTTTATATCTGTGTTTTGTAATATCAGTGTTTTGTAAAAATCAGTGTTTTCTAATGTCAGTGTTTTGTAAAATCAGAATTTGTGAAAGCAGCCTTTTGTTATATCAATCTTTTGTGTCAGTGTTTTGTAACATTCGCTTATTGTCAACTTTTGCCTATTGCTTCACGAAGAACTAACTCCTTCACGCTTTATTTACACGTCATTGTTCATATACCACAACACTGTTCAACCAATAGGATAATATAGCATACAATACACAGTTACTAACATATTTGTTACGCTGTCAACAACATATCTAGAATTAGGGCGTTGTTGTTGTTGTGCCCACTCAAGTACATCCATTCCTTCAATGCCATCAATGAGTTCGTCAAGTCTTTTCTGTTGCCAATTAGTCTGGGCATCTCGAATAAGTTTGTGTTGTTGCTTGCGTAGTAGTATATCTCTTCGTTAGTTGTTTTGTCTCTGAGGATGAATCCGAATGATATGTTTCATTTTCCTTTGTACACCTGGTGAAGGAACACTGTTTTTAGGTTGTCTCCAATTGCATCGAGTCATTCCAAGCGGAAATTGTAAGTTCGCATGAATTTCTTGGCTATGTGATGATGAGTACGAATCCGTGCCCAATTCCTGGCGTAGATATCATCCTGGCTGGATGGATCTTCTGGAAGTGTCCCTTCTGGAGTTGACATCTCTTCTGTCGGTGGTTGTTCGGGTGGCGTTTCTGTCAATGGTTGGGAAGGATGCTCGACTGGCGATTGAGCTGGTGACGATGGTGGTACGCAGGTGTGTTCATTGAGGTAGTCTTTTCTACGGAAACTGGAATTGCATTCATCACATTTGTAGGATCCTGACTCGCCATGTTGTTCTTTCATGTGTCTGTAAAGGTTGTGGAACAGTGTGAATGTCTGATAACATATGGAACACGTGTGATCATTCAACCTGGGGAACAAGGTATGGTATTCCATTCGATGTTTCTTCCGAGGTGTCTCTGCAGGTTTTTGCCCAATGTGAATTGCTGACACAGAGGACACATAGGTTGCTGAGTTCCTAAATTATAAATCAACATTCAAATATTGCGGAAGGAAGTCTCAGTTTACATTCTCGCGGAATTTGCTGCCATGTCTAAGAATTCACAATTGCATATGAACAACACTCAGAATATAAGGATAACACTTACCAGTAGTGCTTGACATCTTCTTAGGTTTTCTTGGAATTAATCCACTCTTACAAACTTGTGCATGGAAACTGCTAGATCAATCAAATTTGCTTCATAAACAGTACAGGTTTCATAAATGTTGCGACTTCCAATGTTATGAACATTGTGAACATTCAAATGTTAAATTATGAACATACCATCTGAAAACATCTGAGCACTATTGAACAGAACAAGGACAGAACATCAATCCTTGATCACAGTGAAAATTACTGACCAAAACAACCAACTCGTTACATGGTATTATATGGGAACGAACTACCATCCAAAAGGTCTCCCAATAGTTGGAGTCAAAATAACTTCCAAAAAATTAGGATTAATTGAACCTAAAAATTAGAGCGAAATTGGCTGCCAAAAATAAGAGAAAAATAGCTCCCAAAAGTTGGGATCAAGTTGGCCCCAAAAGTTGGAGTCTAAATAGCTCCCAAAGATCAATACTTACAACATCAATATTTGTAACATAGCAGCAAAATCGTCTCCCAAAAATAGGGAGCAAAACGGCACCCAAAACTGGGAGCAAAACAGTCACCCAAAAGTGTGAGCAAAACAGTCACCCAAAAGTGAGAGCAAATCGGAACCCAAACGTTGAAAGTCAAAAGGGGCTCCCAAAAATAGTCTAGTCAAATCGGCACCCAAAAGTTGAAATAAAAAAAGCTCCCAAAAGTTGAGAGCAAATCGGCACTCAAAAGTGAGAGCCAAATTAGCTCCCAACAACTTTATTTCATCAAATGTCCGCAAACCAAACATCATTTGGAGCAAAACAGCACCCAAAAGTGAGAGCAAATCGGCACCCAAAAGTTGAAAGTCAAATCAACATCCAAACCCATCACATATAAGACTGATTTCCTTTCACAACTAATTAGTCACCCAAAAATAGGGAGCAAAATGGTCACCCAAAAATGAGAGCAAAACAGCCACTCAAAACTGGGAGTAAAATCGTCACCCAAAGTACGCTCAGTTGAAGTCTCAATTACTACTTGCGTGAGTTCTCTTCCTCGTAATTGGCTGTGTGCGCATGCTTGGACAGAAAATGCTTGCACGTCTTCAGTGTGCAGGCATGCAGGGAGTTTCTTACGACACCCTTCTTGACTGGGGTTGTCCCGTTGGCTTGGATGTTTGAAGCCGGACAATTAGGAACAGTTGGAAAGCTTGGAAAGCTGGGAAAGTGCGGACAGCCGGGAAAGTTTATAATAAGATTGGATAGTCAGTCAATCCCTTTAACTCTTATGAAATTTTTGCCTTAAGTAGTTTTAAAAATGAAGCTTTCAAGGGCGAGTTTATTGTTTGTTGGTTCAAACTGTTTGCAAGGAAACTTGCTTGTGTAGATGTCTTTGCTCGACAAGACGATGCCCTGGCGCGCGCATAGTTTCAACTGGAGTCTGACGACAACGCGAACTGGTTGAAAACCTCTCAAGAATTATTTCCATGTATTGAGGAAGGGGAGCTTTCTATGCAGCGGCACAGACGTCGCTTCCAGTGAACGCTCTCCCCATTGTAGAACCAGACGCTAGAGAACTGAAGTAGCTTTCGGTGGACTTTATTCGGACTTGAAGTATAGCACTTCAGCATAACATGTCGTCTTGTACATGTACAAACTAGGCTTAGTCCAAGTCATAGAACACTTCTCAAGAAGGTTAAAATCTTTCTTTTCTCGCGTTCTCGACAATCGCTTCCAGTGAACGCTGTCCCCATTGTAGAAACAGACGCTAAGCTGACTTGGCTTGTTGGTCGTGAACAGTGATATTTTCGGTAATTCGTTACCGAAAAAAATTGCTCTTTTTTCTGGCTTCCATTCCATTTCTGCAAAGCAGCACTCGGCACATTAAGGCCGAAATCTCGGGGGGGGGGGTGCCGCTTAACATTGTTCAGCATGTGTTTATATATATGCGTTTGAACTAAAACGCATCTGATTGGCTAATTCCCTACCTTATGTCAAAAATACGTGCATTAGCATACCCCCCCCCCCGAGATCTCGAACTGAAATGCACTGATGAGGATTACGGTAGCTAAGTAGCCAATCAAATGCATTTCAGTTCAGTCGCATATAAACACACGCTTAACAACGCTAAGCAGGACCCTCCCCGAGATCTGGGGGGGGGGTACGCTAATGCACGTAATTTTGACATAAGGTAGGGAATTAGCCAATCAGATGCGTTTTAGTTCAAACGCATATAAACACATGCTGAACAATGTTAAGTGGTACGCCCCCCCGAGATTTCGGCCTTAATGTGCCGAGCATCTCGCAGGCCATTTCTTCTGAGAAGGGCCAAGCTTCCCACTCTTGGTATTATAGACTCTTGCTATCAGGAAGGCCTTGGTTAGTTAGTTGTGGAACGGACATTCATTCTATCATTGCAGGTTCCGGCTACTGTCTCGTCTACCCACTCTGTAGCCTAATGGCTGTGGCATTTGTTGTTGTTGCATGAGTCCGTGTTTATAGCTCGGTGTAGCTGCTGTGGAAATGACTTAACAAATTAATCGATTAGTTAAATAATGATAATTACATGTAGGATAGGCGTTGAGTTATTTTCTGCAAATCTGATCAGCCTTATATTCATTCACTACTTCGAACGCGAACTGGGATTCTTAATCATCCGAACTGTATAAAAATTGGCACTGACACCTTCCACAGATCTAAAGGTTTGCGCTTCGACTTTCCGGCATGGCGCCGCTTTACTTCCTGTAGCTATCTTCAACGTTGCATAGAAATCTCACTGAAAATGAGTTCCATATCTTGCGCCTTTATTGATATTCAACCGGTTCGTCCTCTGCTTGCCTGATAAATTATAATTAAAAGCTGCACCGTATGCGTCAAGTGAGCCTGGATGTGATTTATAACATTTTGTGACATGAACTCAAAGTTAGATTCTAATGGATCTTTGCAAAACAGGCACGATCGTGTGACCGACTAATAAAGTTAGTTTACACTCTAATTGTATTACTTCATAAATTGAAGAACTTAATAAGCCAATAAATATTAAACAAGAGTCTTAATAAGACATCTACCCTTTTCTTAAATCAGTGAGTTACGGCTAATTCGTTCGCCGATGTTTAGTCTCTGAGCTAAGCCCTGCACAGTGACTGCGACTTGTACGTTTCTCCACTCTTTCCTTCACGACAAGACGAAGTATTTAAATGGGATAATTGAGATAATTGAAGTTTTCGATGCCAATTTGTTTCATCTGCAAGCATGACATTAAGTAAGGAAAATTCTCTTCCATTTTTTGATGAACACTGGCTTAGTTTCGGACCGCCTGATGCCAATGTCAATCACATCTTTGCCTGGATAATTGGCTTTGTGCTAGTGACTTCTGTCATTGGAAATGGACTAGTTTGTATAACTATATTAAGGTATTGCGTTGCTATATACCTCTCGTTTTATTGTTCACGGCTCACATTTCTTAGGATTTTATTTAATCTATATCAAAATTTGTTCAAAAGTATGACTTGACTTAAATTTTAGAAACATCTTAAAACTAGATTATATCAAGAGTACGTAACAACTAAGTGGAGGCTGCACCTTCAGAATTGTTTCTGCAGCAAAATTTAAATCTGAAATTTGAAACCCAGAATTTCCTGATTTTCAAGATTCTGATCCTTTGTGGCAATGACTAATTCCATTTTTATACTCCTATGTCCAATCCCAAATGAAAGTCCCTCCAAACATCTAGTTTCTGACCATATCCAGACATGATCTTGATTTCAATCAGCACCCGTAGCCTGACCTTTTTGCCTTCTGATCCCCGAATCTTTTATCAACAAATAATGAACTCCTGACCTGTGGCTACTATGTAACCCCTCAGCTATGGACTCTACATATCCAACGATCTCCCTTCAAAAATGAACTTTCCTTAACATCTTCAGCGACAACCCTCTAAATACTGAAATCTACACCTCAGGCGATCTCTCCCTAGAAGCCACAACAAGTTTCCAACGGCATCATTGCTCATCATCTTTTCCAGGCCAAAACGCTAAGTTTTGAATTACCTTTTAGCTGGCATAAATTTGTATTTTGCCCTATAGCTGCTGCTTGTATTTTGTTCCATTGCTCCTAAAGTTTGTACCGTATAATTATTATAAATACTTCACACTTCAATAGAGCTCGGCAATAAGGCAGATCTTCCTACAATCCTCATAAACAAGGAATGTAGAGGGAAGACTAAACGTCTTTGTTCTAGTACCTATAATTTTTCGCTATCCTTTTCTTTTGGGTTAATCCTGTTTCTGTCGTCGCTGATTTCAGTTTCCATCATCCGGTATTTGACTTAGCAAAGATGACGAAACCTAAGCGAATAGGTAAGATAACTGATTAGTGTTTCGATAATCCCGCGAACCAAGTCAGCTCTAGCTCTTGGAAGTAACTACAACACACAACCCGTGATATAACCTGTCCTGTTCTGCAGAATCCAAAAGACATCCCTTGGCCCCTTACCAAAGAAGCCCTTCCTTCTGTAAAAGTGAAGCATCGCTCATGGGTACCGAAGAAACCGGAAGGATGTCTCACGTCAAGAAGCCCACTCGAGTGCCATCCTGTATACACTCCAACAACCACAACAACTGCGGTTTCTTATTCGACAAAAGTCTCGATGAAATCTTAAAATTCAATTTATGGACTCTGGTTTAGTTTTGATACTATTTGATGATTTGCTGTTTGAAAATTCCTCACACGCTGCAACTCACACATGAACACGCACTGAATCACACAAAGGAACGCATGAGTTGACTGCGGAGGAATGTGGATATACTCCGCTTTCGCAAATCAAATCACGGAACTTCATGGTCCGCCGGACCCTTATGTTGAGTTTGATGTATGCTTCTGGTGCCAGATAGCACCGGACACTAGCAATCCCCCCTTCCCGTCCATATCAATTAATTGTCCGAGAGTTAAGGGGCGGCCGCCTTCGGGTAGAGCTGCCGAGGTGCGTTCATCACATAGACGGTGATGGCCAAATCTCCAGCCCTGGTACTCGCCTCGGGTAATTGTGAAGACAATTATTCGGTGTCAGCCAATCACCCTTCCCCATCAGTCAAAGTTTAAAATTATTGTGGCTGACACTACTCCTAACCCATGCACATCCAACTGGAGTGGGACGTATGGAAAACAACTAAGTGTGAATGCGTATATCTGTTATCAGATATTAGGCTTAAAACATTATGAGCGCATTAACGTGAACTGACTCTTATAAAAACTAGCAAGAGTAAACTAGTGATCTCCTGGACAACTGTACCGACTGGTGATACTATTGCTAGCATTTTGAGCTTCAACTCGTACGAGCACTGTGTTCTGGTAGTCCAGTTGTGGGGAGGAAATACTAGGTAATCACTTGTGAGGTGTGCCGTTATTAAAGCAGCTGATGTTTTCAGCCTGATAACTAAGAGTATGACGCTCGTATAGTAATAGTTAGTGTATTACGTTTCTTGTTGTAATTATAATTTATGTTTTTAGATTTGAGAAACTCCGCAAGCGTATGATTTTTGTGGTAAACTTGTGCATCAGCGACATGATAAGTCCAATATTTACGTATCCATTATTCATCGCATCTAGCCTGAATGGACAATGGATGTTTCCTCCTTGGGGTACAAATTCTGACTTCACTCTTGAGAGTGGTGGAACAAAGTAGTGATTTTCTCAACTCCTTCGCTCCTTAAATATGCATACTTAAATATGTGCTATGCTAATATATGCTAAAAATATATTAAATTATATTACTTTTAAGAAGAATAATCACTCGTTAGAGACATTCTAGAGTTTAATTTCTGTAATCTTAAGTCTTGATGAAACCAAAAGTACATAATATATATAAGCGTGTGCCACCAGGCACATGTTTTCAGAGCAAAACTATACTCTGCTCGCTACGGCCCACCCCACCCCCTGCAAGAGACCCTAGTAACCCCCCTCCCCAGCAAATCTGTACCTGGTCGGAACGGTGTGGTGTTACGCTCACTCGCTCTATGTTTATGTGCTTAAGCTCGAAAACACAAGCAGTGTTAGCGAATTTTGTGCCTACCTCGAGCTTTAGAACACAAACAGCGCGCGAAATTCTTTGAAGTAGTGCGTCTGATTTGCAGGAAGGTGTCGTTAGCGAACAGAGCACAGTTTTTGCTCTGATAACATACTTATGCACTCTTGGTGAAACTGCGATTTTACTTTTCAGTCTGTTCGGTTTATGCATTTCTGCAAGGTCTGTGCGCGCTGGTTTCAATTTGTTCACTGACAGTGATAGCGTGGATGGTATACGCACAGATTTCTTGTCCCAACGGTCGATGGGCAACAATGACAAAAATTGAATCCGCTGGGATTATCACTATAATCTGGATCTACAGTTTCATCAGCGTAGGACCGCCTCTATTTGGAATCAGTCGCTTTGTTCCAGCTGGATTTTTAACAACTTGCTGTTTCGATTACATCACAAGATCTGCTGAAGCAAAAGGTAATTAAAAGAGACGAAATCAGTCATGTATAACCTGTAAGCCAAATCTTTAACGCAATTTGCAGCTAACTGGTTTAGCATTCCTGTACGCTCATTAAGTGATGCTTAGAGTTAGTCGTAAAGCCTTTAACGTCAGTAAACTCAGCTGTATAAAATGAAGCAGTTCTGGCTCTTTACACTCTTTAAGTTCCCCTTAACCAAAAGGATTGATTAGGAGAAAATCTTTTCTAACAATTTTAACGCGTTTGTTGTTTGATTTAGGCAAGAGTACGTAATACGAAATACATAAGAGCATAACAAGACAAGACATAACAAGACTCTAAACAAGCATGCTATGACAAGCATCACGCTATGTATTATGACTTATGAGCTAGCTAGTAGCTACATCGCTACATCGTCCGTACCGGTTGCCCCCCCCCATAAATCAACTCCCCTTGACCCCGCCCCTGTACATGCTCGGGGTCCAAACGGGGTTCATGGTTTATGTTAGTATAATTACATGTTAAGCTTGACGAGTTCCCAATTTGTGTAGCTGGTCTTAGCTTATATGATTTACACATCTGTGCACAAAATATACAAGCCGAGCCCGATCCCCCGTTTGGACTCCGTAAATGTTTAGGAGCGGAGTGAGGGAGGTCTGATTTATGGTGGGTCAGTCGATAGCGCGCATCGGATGTAGTGAGCTCATAATACACAGCTTATGACGCTTGTCATACTCTTATGTATTAAGTATATACTCTTGGTTTAGCCTTTATCATTTGGCTGTTCACATTTGGATTAACGCTGCCAATGAGTGGCATCCTGATCACATTTGGAAGGAGCTACGGCGCCAGATCATTTTGAAGGCTGCATTAGATAATGTTCAGAGAGCAGCCGAAATCCCGATCGAAGCTGTGGCGGAAGATCCAATTGATCCAGGATTACCCAGTGATCGGGTTCAGGAATGGACTAAAGAGAAGAAACAAAAATGTTTTATCTACGCTTTGTCTATTTTAGTTTTCGTTGTATTTTGGACACCGTATGCGGTTGTGGCAATTATTGGACAATTTGGGCCCAAGGGAATTGTTACACCACTGTTAAATATGATACCGTCCCTGATGACCAAATCCTCCACTATGTATAATCCATTCATATTGATTTTGGAGGACAAGGAACTGCGAAAGTGTTTAGTGTCGATGCTTTGGTCCGGCTCGGAAAACACCTTGGATGACGTCGTCAACTCAGACAACGAAAGTGATTGAAGTAGCATTCATAAAAGAAAACCTCATAACTTTTCATAAACTTCGGTTTTCTGAATTAATTGCAGAAACTTCTAGAAAAATATATAAATAATGTATATACTTTGATTTAGATTAGGATGTAGTTGCTACAAGCTGTGTATAAAATTGACTATTTATTTTCTGAATCGTCAGAACGTGGTAGACACCGACTATCATAGCCGCTACTGTATCCTTTAAAATTGGAAGGACGGAGCGGAGTGTCCGCAGACTGTCTCGCATTTGATTTACTTAGACATTATGAATTTTAAATAAAGTAATTTGTGTTTTCATTAGAGTGGAAGATGAAGAAGGGAATGCAATGAACACGGCATTTTGGAGTGAGTTTCACCGGGTTTTCAAAGAGGTGAGAGCTTCAGCTAGATGGGTCAATTTCACAATATTTTCGTGTTGTTGATTCCACCACCTGTCTGGTTGCTGACTTCTGCCTAAGTTAAACTGTTAGTCGAATATGCCCCAAGTTGCGTTGCAAGTCATGCTGAACGTTGAACGTTAGTTTTTATAAAGATTAGGCTGTAGCTGATGCTCTATAAATTATACTTATTCATTACTCAATTGTAAAAGTGTTTTTGGCTAAGCAGGTAGGTAAATGTTTTACAAAACTATCTGAATGTGAATACTAACTGACGGCATGCTGGTGTGCCTCAAGTCGTTTATAATCGAATCGGGTGGTGTCTAAAACCAGGAACAGGAACAGGAACAAAGGTCTAAAACCAGGAAAAGGAACAGATTCAGGAACGGGGGTCTAATTTCAGGAACATTAACGAAAACTGAAATTAGACCCCCACCCTTCCTAAATGTTCCTGCAATTTGACCCCTGTTCCTGTTCCTGAAATTAGACCCCCGTTCCTGTTTCTGAAAGTAGACCCTATTCCTGTTCCTGTTCCTGGTTTAAGACACTACCCGATTCGATGCAGTTCGTTTTCGCCATAAAAAGGAATCATCGTGACGATCTGTTAATGAAAACAGCTGTTTCAAAAATGAATAAATTTTGCTTAATTTGATCAATGACTAATTGTAACCCTGATTTTCGCTTATTTTAATCAAAACTTTACTCAAAAACTGGTATACCTAAAAACTAATTTTGGACATTTTGTCCAATTTTAGGGCGGGGCAAGTGGGTCTTCCCTAATCTTGACCCTAGTGTGCGGGTCAAGGGCAGGCGGTCGCGGGTATACGCAGGTCAAATTTTTTGACCCGCTTCCAACTCTGGTCTAAATGATACACACCTCATTAACATGAAACAAGAGGCATAATTTATTCATATTCATTACCACAAACATTAAAAATGCACATTTCATTCGACACTATTTACATAGAATGAACATTAATTTCAAAACTAAGTCTCAAGCTGGTCAAAAGACCTATCTGTCGGAAAGGGGGTAGCAGTCAGCAGCTGGGGAAGGTAAAGAAAATAAAAACTAACAACCAGACATGAGCTGGTAATATAAACCAGATACAGGCCACCAGAACGGGCCTGATAAAAAACCAGTACTATCACAAAACCAGTTCTGTGATAGCAGTTAAGAACAACAAAAGGTCACAAAAAGCATCATGACCCGATAATAAAAATAAAATTACGTAAACCAATGCAGCCAGGAACCTACCTCAGCCTACGCCTCAAATTCTCAACTCCATCTCTTGCCTAACTCAAGTAGACAAGCTTGAGGCTTTACATTATGAAATTACAATACTAACAAGACAAATAACCCAGCATACTGCTGCGTCTCACATCAGTAATAAAAGTATGAACAACAAAAACGATCCAACAAACAATGGTACAGTTAAAATGTTAGCTTTAAAACTAGTCTTCTTTCAATCAGAAGTTGCGTAAAAGTGTAACGAATAGCCGAATAGGGACAAGTCAAATGCAGGGTCAGGAAATAGGGTCTATTAAGCATCTAATGTTGAAAAGCTTCGGGAGGAATGTTTCCAAGTTTCTGAAACAATAAAATATGATAATTTAATCTAAAAAATTAAAATCTAGCTGTCTTAGATTCACCTTAACAATCAATTGTAAGAGTAAATAGATTTCATTAGTAACTTTAGATGAAGAGTAACTTGAAATAAAAAATGACTGAAATTCCTAAAATCAAAACCAACAGGTGATTACTGCAAGACGAGCCGCAGGTGGGTAAGCATAAATGGTGTGCATGACAGCATGCTTACAATGTTGAAAAATTTTCAAATGAGCAGTTTGTAATATTGAACACACATACGTACGCATCACGTATAACCAGTAAAAATTTCACCTAATTTTTAAACGGTATTTAAAAATATTTTACCTTCAGTTCAGTGAAAACATAGGCTGCCTTCTGATAATCCCAGCCATTTTCTCTGAGACATCTGAAATAGGCAATCAAAATATTGCTTATATTTACGCAAGCATAATACATGAACAGTGATTACGGTTTAAAGGTTGCCAAAAAGAGAATATTGAAAAACTTCCTGACTGTTTGCAAGCCTTACAGACAGTTCGGCTTTAAACATATACTAAGCAAATACGTTTACTTGTGAAAACAAGAGTATACATAATAGATACGATTGTGACAGCTGGTAGGTTCTCCGTTATCAGCTGCAGGTGCATGCTCTATTGACCCCCCCACCTAACGAGGTTAGCCATTAGCGAATTGAGCATGTAGCGGCAGCTGACAACAGAGAGCCCGCCAACTGTCACACTCTTATACATTATTTACACTTGGTGAAGCTAAAATTTCCAAAAATCAGGCCTTTTTCATTTCAATTTCAATCATGAAAGAAATTTTCCGCAAAAAACTAACTTTTCAGCCCAGAGAGCATTCATGCCTGACGATTTACTGAACTCCTGGATCATGGATTCATGGGTGGGCGGTTGGGCACCAACTACGGGTCCAGCCCCTGCCCCAGTCCCAGCTCCAGCTCCGGTCAGATTGCTGAGTGGAGTGGCCCCAGTGGGGGGAGGTGCCGCCAGGGCAGGGGTCGGTGCGGCACTCATCCCGGACGGTCCTGCCACATCCCCGATGGTGAGCTGTTGAAGGGCAGCGGCAGAGGAGCGGGAAGCCTGCTCAACATTGGCTCGTTTGATCATGTTCAGATAGGACTGGAAATAATAACGATACAATAAAAAATAAGAGGTGCAACCAATATATCCACTTAAACAAAATAAAGTTCAAGTATACGTACATATGCCAGTATAAGGTACTGGTATGACGACACTTAAACACCATTTTAAATGAATTACCTGTTTGCTAGTCACTAATCTAAATCAAAATCAATTTATTGTTGTTCCTTACAAGCAATCACTAATCAAACGTCATCAACTCACTTCTGTATTACTCTTTGTCAGCAGTGTAATAAACAGCATGTCATTGATTATAGCCATCCTAAAAATTAAAACTCAACAAAAAGAGGATTTCACGACGCCACAGAAATGGGTACAAGATAATAATTGAGGGCATACAGAAGAGACCTGGTGAATGAAACGCTGTCACTGAAACTGTGCCTAACATGTGCCTAAAAACTTTGGGCCTGAGATGATTACCAAACTCAAAACCTTTGACTTAGGACATCGACGCACTTACGACTGCGTTACCATGCACTGACTTTCAAGGAAAACGTTTTCGGGAAAATACATAAGTTAAGAATCAATCACGTTATTTATACTTTTGTAATACCGACACAAAAGCGTTTCAAAATTGACATTTAAGAAATGGATGAAATTTAGAGCATACCCAGTCGCTGAAGGGACCACCAAAAAACTTCGATTGAAACAATGAACCGGTACTGAATCTGAAAAATTAAACAGGAATAGTTGGTAGACTTCACATACAATCACAGTTATTTTTAACTAAGGACAGACAACGTAAAAACAGATAAAATTAGTTGTGAAAATTGTGAAACTGCAAAAACAAAGACTACTTACTCAAAAATAGCGTAGAGTAATTAACATACCGCTGTCACCCTTTTCGCGATACAGACCGGTAATGTTGAAGCCCATCAAACTATTCTGAAAAAAACAAACAAGGTGTATTTTGCGAACAGAAATTAAAGAAATATTTATAAGTCTGATACTGAAAATAAAATACGCATAATATATTCAGAAAATTGCAAACTTTGAAGAGAATCCTCCAGCATGCCCTCTTTCTAAAAAACAAACTTTTCTTTCAAGCTGGAAGAAAAAAGAACTCAAGAAACCCAACTGAAGTCAGAAGTCATCTATAAATATTATTTACAGCCTTGAAATCATGAAACTGATGGCACTGCGGTAACCTAAACTGACCGAAACAAAAGAAACGTCCACAATAAAGGAGGAAGGATCGTGCTCAGTTTTGGGAAATGAGTTGATCTGAGACACAATGGCCAATGGTCCCTTGTGAACAAGTTTGGTACGGTACTTTTCTAAAACAACAACAAATAAATCTACAAAATCTGCGCAACACAATCTGACCAAACTAAGGCAATCTCATAAAATCCTATTTCACCGTTTAACAGTTTAAACAACAGTTTAAAATCAATAACATTAACTGTATAAACAGTGAAACTGAAAAGAATGAAGATTTCTTACCCCAATACTTCTGCCTCATAATGTTATGACTGTCACGCAACTGAGGGTCAAAGCTTTCAGTACTCCTGAAAAATACAAAAAGGAAAGTACTCCTCAAAAATAAAAACTGTAAAAAAATAACTGGAAAACCTGGACACGCTACAATACAGCTACAACTGCTAGTCTCGTTAAAAACAAAATATATTATAAATGATCAAATCGCACAAACTTGCATACGTACTTTGTATTAACTTCAGGCGTAGATTCAATCACCCAGGCAACAAATGTAAAGGTTGCCTACAATAAAAATAAACAAGAAATAATAAAACGATTTAACATTTAAAATTTAACAAGAATTGCAGATTTAATAAAACGATTTAACATTTAAAAAGATCTTAAATATCGTTTTAGTTTCCTGTTATAAAATCTCAGTGAGTTAATACGTACCTCATCATGATAGGCATCCAGCAGCTTTTTGCGATCTTCAGAATCATAAATTGTAAAATACTGCTGAATAAATCGAGCCACCAGCTCACGATGCGGTTCATCCACAAAAAAGCCACTCTAAAAATGGACAAACCAAGAATAAGGAACAAAGGAGAAATAAAATAAAACTAAAGTACAACGTTCATTACAGTTTATCTTAAATCACAGTAAAAAACTGATAAAATGTTATTCTCTCTTTCACAACTTTAGTCATCCCGGCTACTCACTTTAACAGAGGGCAAAGCATTGTCCACACGAATGGTTTCTGTCGGCTCATCCAAAGCAAAGCCAATAGGCGGTGGAAGATCCACTCCGTCCTATAACACCAACAAAAAAATGGTTACATAAAATTGTCACAGGCTGAAAAAATTTGCTAAAAGCGGAATGAAATAAATCGGACACAATTGGAAGCGGCGAAGTCTCTTTAGCATTTGGGCTGCCCTAAAATATTTTCTTATGTAGGAATTACGTGTTGCCAGCCACAGAGTGTTCACCAGAAAACGGCCAGACAACTACGCTTGCAATTGAGCTATTCTGAAGGAACCAAAGACAACTGTTACTGCAAAAATAATATTATACATACGGTTTCATTACATTAAGGCATAACCATAAAGTGCACTGACCTCAAGTCAGAAACTAAGACTGAAAAAGCCATCAACCTACCAGCTTCATAACGTTAGGCCATATTTTTCGGACAGCACTGCAACAGATAGTTTCCAGAAACAAACATCGTTAGAAGAAGAAGGGTTCTGTCACTGCGAAGGAGAGAGGGAGGGACGCCAATCCGAGCCGATGAGGTGGGAGGGGAGGGGATCCTAATTTGCGCATGCGCAGACACACAAGGACACCATCCGCGACTCAGGAAGGCTGCCTCGCTCCTCCTCCAGTGAACTTCAAATTTCCCCGATATCCGGGGCTGTGGCTGTGGTGACAATCCAAGGAAAAAGGGGGACAGGAATAAGAAAATTTCACCAAAAAACGGGATCAAAAAGAAGCTAGAACAGTCACTGAGACAGCACAACCACAGAAACAAATTGTTTGAAGTTTAGCTATTGGTGGAGCGTGCAAATTAACAATAATGTCCTTCTGTTTTTCTAGCACACAAAAATATCAGAGTATCTTTTTATTGAATTTAATATTTTTTAATTAGAAGACATATATATCTTGTAAGGGGAGTTTAAATATAAATTTCATAAAATTAAATTTTAAAGTGGAATGTGAAAGCTTAAATGCTACTAAAAACATTCCTAAAGGGGAGCCGAGTTTTGGGCTGTTTATTCGACTTTCCAATCTCTCACTAATTTTCACAATTTGTATGGTCCAACCGAACGGTATATTTTAACTCGTTTTTAAAAATCAAGTCTTAAGTCTTACGGTTGTCGAATAGTCACACCTCAAAGCTGACGTCTCTCGTGTTAAGCATGGACAATGAGAAAAGTTGTCATCTTTTCGGGTGCGCCAAAAAATTTCAAGAAAAACGTTTATGAATCTGGACAGTTTATACATCAAAATACTGCTAAAATGTTAAACTGCGCAACCTAGTAATTAAAATGTTAGTTTAGACCTGTAAAATTTTTAAAATAATTTTTGAATACTTAAAAACTCACTTGATGTTAAACCGTGTTATGTTTTAATTCTTCCAAAATTACATGGCTTAAATTAAAATTTTAATTCCAAGGTTCCGCAGTTTAAAATTTCATCAGTGATTTAATATAAAAATTGTCCAGACTCATACGTTTGCCAGCAGATTTTTTGGAACACGCTAAAAAGAGACAACTTTTCTCACTACCATGTTTAGTAAGTGAGACCTGAACTTTGAGGTGAAATTACTCAACAACCGTAAGACTTACGACTTTTTAGACGTTTTAAAAACTCGTTAAAATACACCGCTTGGACCATAAAATAATACGTAAAAATTTACGAGAAACGAGATCGAAGAAACTCGAAAAATACCCCAAAAATTGGCTCCTTCAGGCCACGTGGATTTGCTGTAGTAAGACGAGACCAGGGAAATTGCAGCAGTTGTGCTACTAATTGTAATCGCCATCAGTAATGCAAAGGTAAAAAGGTAAAAATGTAAAGGTAAAGCGATGACCCCCGGAGAGAAGTCCAACCTACAGAAGCTTATAAGGTGCCGGTGCTTATTTTTGGATTCACATCCCGAAGCGCGGAGTGACAATTCAAATGTTGACTACACTTGTGGAAGGGGCAAGCCCTTCGTCATGCGTTACGTCACAACACAGATTTCCTGTTAGTAACACCACGCGGTACCAATTTACCGACCAGTTACGGACAGACAGCCGAGTTAGCTGGAGGAAGCCAAAGGCGAACCGATATTATGTGCTTAGTTTCCTGCTCAAGGGGATTTGTGAAAGCCTTGCGGCAGCGGGGATTCGAACCTCGGACTGTAAGATCCTTAGTCGAACGCCTTAGCCACTCGGCCGTCACGGCAGAGTAAGGCAAAGTGTGGGGAAAATCTCCCAATTCACCAAGTCAGGTCACCTGACATAAGCGTCTCCATCGCCAAACTGATTACACAAAGGATTCTGGTTCAACACCAACTCTTTCAGTGGCCACCGCTTTAATTTCACCAGCTCGTCCAAAGTATTCAACTGAAACAAAGAAACAAAAATAAAAGCAAAGAAAAAGCAAAAACTATTCCAAGTCAATTAACAACAATTGCTTGCGTTGTCACACAACTGATTTGCAGTATGCCTAGTCAAATTTCCCCACAAAGCCGAATAGTATAGATCTGATCAGATGATACGGATGATGAAACTATGACCATGCGGATGCGGCTTCACTCACTCCCATACCTGGAATTCACAGATCAGGATTTTTCATTTTGGGGGCAAAACGGTTTGCAAGCACAAAATCGGGAATTTCGCATTGCCAGGAGTCTGCGAGCATCGACTCATCCTCCCCCAAATCCACATTCCGAACTCATACCTTCCTCTTTGTATCTGATTAGCAGCCAGCTTAACAACCTTTCCGCTGGCATGCTTGAACACCCCAGGCATCCTTTTCGTCATAATTCAGGACCGTGATAAC